>CABFVX010003722.1:66511-79314 GCA_902151425.1 Timema shepardi | reverse complement strand
AGTTTATTTTATGTTTAATTTATACCTGAATTAGATTTCTTATTATTATTGTTATTATTTTCATTATTTTATACACACACACATATGTATGTATGTATATATATATATATATACATACATATATATATTGTTACAAAAATAAAGGGCGCCATATCGCCTAGGGCGTCCTCAAACCTAAATCCGCTACTGGATAAATAACCAGAAGTATAATATTAGACAAGCTGTACTTCCCCGGATTCCCACCAGTCCTTGTTGTCTTCGAACCACGTGGTGTCCCTGAAACCCCAGGAGGAACGGAGGAACCGTCAAGGCCTCTCTTTTTTTCAAGCTAAATAAGTTTAAATAAGTAGGTAGTCAATTGACCTCATTAAGGTGCGGCTGACGGTAGAGAAAGTATTTTTACAATTTTTATAGAATTGAAATTTGTTGGCCAAAATAAATCAAAGATTTCTCCAGTAGCAACATAGAGTTTAGTTTTCTGCACATGCTAATATCAACAGATCTTGATTATATGTCAGGGGTATCCTGAGATTTTGTCAAAACTTTTTCTCTTTATTTAAAAAGTTTGTCACCAAATGCCGCTATGCTCGTGACAGATATTCAACAATTGTTGATATCATCATGTGAAGAAAATTAAACTATATGTTTTTATTGGAGCAATATTTGATATATACATTATTATAAATTAATAAATTAATTTATATTTTAGCCTTCGAAATGAATTAATAAATGGTACGATGCACCACACAGACTTTATCCCGTTTTTATCTTAAAATAATTTTTTTCTAAAAACTTGTAAGATTTGTGAAACGAAATAATAGGTCTAAACATTGTTGTAGAAACATTACACCAAATATCATACATGAAATAATATACACTGTTACTTACTCTCTCTATGGCATTAGGAACTAGGAACACTGTCACAGAAAAACTGAGAAAGAGAAATATCTTGGTACACCAAAGAGTACAAGAATAAAATTCATTTTCAAAGACCTTAATTAAAAAGTATAGATATTTGCCTATAGCTAATAAATTATTGGTTTTACAAAAATATATTTCCAATACAAGATTTGTATCTTTAATACGACTCAACTCGAGTTTTTTTTCAGAGATGAGATTCAAAATCGGAAATGATGGATTCGCACAAGCTTAATCAAAATGTATGCGGCCATGTGATATCCATGAACCATGTCGTGGATGTGGTTATAAAAACACTAAAACACATTCTTTCGCATGCACTTCAGCACCACCAGTTAAAGGAATTGATTTCTGATCAAATTATGCTCCGAATATTCTGACGTGTATTTTATCAATGTAAGATGGCTGAATCGTGGAAATTAAAAAAAAAAATAGAAATGTTTTATAATCGAGGAGAAAGTACCAGTTGCTGAATTTAAAGATGAAGAGGGGTTATCGGATCAGTTTTTTTTAGTGGATATAACCGAAAAAATTGATCAACTCAACAAGAAGCTGCAGGGGTAAGATAATTTAATCATACCGATGCTTGTAATCACATCCAAAACTTTCTCCAGAGTTTGATCAACGTTTCTCAGAATTCGCAAAGAATGAGTTGTTTGATATATGTTGTACCCAATTTCACGTTGACGTTTTTACAATCCCGGGCACTCTGCAGATGGAAATAATAATAATATTTAGCACCACGTCTTACTACCCGTTCGGGTTATACGCTTTAAGTACTAATTACTATAATGGATTAGGAATTGGGAAGGTTTAATTAGAGGAAGTGAACCCACATTTGCGTGGAGGGAGAGTGGAAAACCATTTAGGAAAAGCCACCCCCAGTTCACCCGACCGAGATTCGAACCTCGATCTCCCCGTCCTCAGCAGTCGAGCTCAACACGACAAGCGCGTTAGCCAACTACGNGGTTATACGCTTTAAGTACTAATTACTATAATGGATTAGGAATTGGGAAGGTTTAATTAGAGGAAGTGAACCCACATTTGCGTGGAGGGAGAGTGGAAAACCATTTAGGAAAAGCCACCCCCAGTTCACCCGACCGAGATTCGAACCTCGATCTCCCCGTCCTCAGCAGTCGAGCTCAACACGACAAGCGCGTTAGCCAACTACGCCACAGAGGCGGGTCAGATGGAAGTAATATTGATTTACAGTACAATAACGGATTAAAACACATTCACACCCCATCTAAAATCAACTTTTACAACAAAGTATGTGACGGTGTTAAAGTATTCCAAACTAAGATTTATTGCACAAAAATTTGTGAGCGCCTTCAAATCTACTTATAACGTGTTTTTTTTATTTTTCAATTAATTCAAGGGAAGCATCTTAGTTGACAGCTGAAAAATGTTATAATAGTATTATGTAGTCATACGTCATGTCTATTTACCTGCGATTGTATTATCAATACCTGTAAATACGACCCTATATATTATTAATAATTATGAAATAATAATTAAAAATACAGTAAAATAATATTATAGTTGACTGATAAAAGATATATAAAAGACCCGCCTCGGTGGCGTAGTTGGCTAACGCGCTTGTCGCGTTGAGCTCGACTGCTGAGGATGGGGAGATCGAGGTTCGAATCTCGGTCGGGTGAACTGAGGGGGGTTTTCCTAAATGGCTTTCCACTCTCCCTCCACGCACATGCGGGTTCACTTCCTCTAATTCAACCTTCCTCAATTCCTAATCCATTAGAGTAATTAGTACTTAAAGCGTATAACCCGAACGGGCAGTAAGACGCGGTGCTAAATATTATTATTATTTATAAAAGGCCCTTTCTGTGAAACCGGACTGTGCCTATTAAAGCTACGGTCTCTTGAATTAAGTTGCTAAAATGTTGGTATTGGTTAAAACCAATTTACTATAAACTCGATTGTTTTTTCTTCCCCTCGCGCTTCTAACGGTCTTACACACGAGCAAATGCCGCTGCCTCGTCATGTCATATTTCGCGCTCGTTTCCCGCCACGGTCGTCCGGTGTCGCCATCTGTGAAGCCGAGCCTCGAACCACGAGGCCAAGCGATGTTTGCCGAGGCGTGGCGGGCTTCATTTGTTTTCAGTCGTTGCTTGAACGAATCAACGTTAGGGGTTCGGTTTGTTAGCTCACAACTATAGCAAGTACCAGGAACATCAAGTTTCAACAGTGGGTGTATTTAGTGACTTTTTTTAAGGATCTTGTGTTATTGTTTTGATTTTTTTTAAACCTCCCTCTACTAGACGATATAACGGGTTGCTGAAGGTAGGTGGTTGTTTCTTCAATAAACGTCAATATTTGGTTGCTATTGCTCTTTCGACTAAAACAAGACTGACAGTGTAGGTTGTGTTGAAATAATCTCTCAACCTTCTCGTCTAATATAAATAAATATATCGTATTTCCGGAGCGGTATTTTTATTTCCTGTTAATGTTTCTTTATTACCCACGTGTTTCTATCATGTAAGCTATTTAAAAAATGAGCATTAATCTGTCTAAATAGTTTTATGATCAGGGAGGGGTGGGAAGGGTGGTTCTGGTTGACTGTTAGATGCGTTTGAAATAAATAGAGGGAGAAAGGAATTTGATGACGTCATTTCTAAATTTAAGGTCGAGAAAGCAACGCAATTTTTTGTTTGTTTGAGTGGTTCTTTAGAGTAGGTTAATCGTTTATCGGCCGCGGTAAATGTTTTTTTAAATACACTTACTATAGGAATCTGGGTAATTTACTGACAACCTGTATGGACAAAAGTAGCTTTATAAATGCCACTAAAATACTTTTATTTATTGAACTTCACAAGTCTCTTGTTTACGTTAAGTTTCTTTGGTTCGTTGCCAAGTGGGGCACCGATGGCCCCATTTTACGCCCTCGGTGAATGAATCACCGCAAGTTCAGCGACTTTTGCCGTGTATTTGTCCTATTTTTTAAAACATATTTATGTTATTTTTGTTCCTTAACATGGCTGTGGCACTAATATCTTACCCAAAGCACCGGTAGTTTTCACTTTAATTGGACGAATCTATCCAAACATTCTTAAGTATTTTGTTTTCTAATAGGGAGTGAACTGAAGTCCTTTAGACCTATAGTATTCCTCCTCAACCACTGTTCGAAAGTAGAAATATGGGGTTAGCAAACACTTTTATTTTTCCCTTCCGTAAAATTTGAATCGATAAACAATTACTAGCACTTTTATTGACATTGATACAACAATTATTGTGAGCTGCATATAACAGGATTAGACGTGGGCCTGTGCATTTATTATATGAAGCATTTTCCCAATAACTTTAGGAAGACAGTCCAACTACATAATATAATAGGATTTATTTAGGAAAAAACTTTCAGAAAATGCATATGAATTTTTTTCTTTCAAACCTGATCATTTTTACTCTTTTAGTGTGATCTTATAGATATTGATAATGCCAATCAAATTGACAGCTGCCCATTTCATTACTTCCCCATCTAACTCGGACTGTAGTGGCGATTACATTTTTGTTTTCGACCACAGTTATACGAGTTACAGAACTAACATTTCCTTAGCTATGTAACTTTGCAGCCAGCCTGTCGTGTCAAATTGAAAGATAACGTTATCTCGAAGTCGCAGTTATTTGTAGCTTTTAGAGGCAAAGGAATGCAAGATGTTTGTTTGCTCTGACAACTGGTTCTATACTGTGTGTAAAATGTGCTCAACTTTGTGCGGTCGTTTTGTAAAGAGAGCATTCATTTTGTCACGGTCGAATGGGGCTGTTGTAAAGAGAGTATTCATTTTGTCACTCTCTCTACTACTCGCCATTAAAATATATATAACTTGTGAAACACGTACTCTGTTTATACTGAAACAAAATACGTCACTATCTTTTAATTCTCGGTGTTCGAGACGAGCACATTATCTCCTTTTGTTTTGTACTAACTGAATAAAACTAATCAGATGATCACAGAATTAATTATTATTCTGTCAGATATTTAAAAAAATGTCGGCCTCGCTGCTCATTGCTCCAAACTTGGATTTTTAATTTTTTGGGTAAAATATTTTAACAGTTTCTTTTGCGGTACCAAAAAAGTACCGTTTGAGTATATTACTGGGAGGTGGGCGTTCGCCACACTAGCGACTCTGGTGCCCTGAAAGATAGCAAACTTGCATTGCTTGATACACCATGAATTAGCTTAGATAAGGTCATAGTGTATTCCGTCAAAGTAAGACTGCTAACTTTGAGGGTAAACAATGTGTGCATAAATGATTTAAACTGTCATAATTATGATTGTAACCATTTTAAGTGCTTGCCTAAAACATATTAAGTCACCCATATCACTGGTAAAATGGTCTAACGCAATGGTACTCTCGCAATGTACTGGATTGCCGATGCTGGGGAGATCAGCATTCGAATCCCGGTCGTGTGTACTGTTGATTTTTCCTTCTTGAATGGTTTCCCCACTATCTCTATTCACAAAAGAAGTGTAGTTGACCAAGTTGGCCACAAAGGCGAACCATAAAATGTTTGGTATTGAAAAAAACGTAGCTCTAATATGATTTGAATAAAATATACTACTCGTCAGTTCTCGAACCCCCAATCCCGCCATAGTTATACCAAGGACCACTTGCTGTCCAGTAAAAAATTCACTTCAAATCGTAGACAACCGGCCGCCGCCGATATTTTAATTTTTCATAAGTTGGCAACATGCGCTCCACCGGATATTTCATCTTTCTCTCTCTTACACCCTTATGATGCCCATGTGGACTACACAATTAACGGTCGTTTTTTATACGTGTCCCTTCCCTTTTACTAATGACTGTGAGGAGGGGGTTGGAGGGGACACGTATAAATCTCCCCTCCCCTGTTGTGATGCTGTAACATCTGTGATAACTTCATACATCATCGCAGCCTGCCTCTGTCTGTCACACATTACCATCATAAGCCGGAGACTCAAACTTTCCCTTTCACCTCGTCTCTCGGTTTCCCGCCTAACAAAGCCGGAATCGAAACTAGAAAGTGGTCTTTTTTCCCCTTGGGGCGGTGAATAGGTTTGTCCGTCTCTTCGTGGAATGAATTGAAGGGGAGAGGGTGGGGGGAGGTATGTGTTAGAAAAAGAAAGGCACAGGTACTACTTAATGAAGTTTCCTCTTAACTAGGAGCAATAGTAGTAATAATAGTATTAAACCCCGGTTGCAACGGATTTCAGCCGCTTCAATGTCCAAAGGCAATAGAATGGGCTTCCGATGAATGAGATGTGCGAATCCCAGTCGGGTGTATTGAAGGGGAGTTTTTCTTCCCCTCAATGGTTTTACAATCTTTCCACTCAAATGTGGATACACTTCCTCTACATTCAGCTTTACTCATCCCTAACACGTTAGTGTAATCAATATATATGACCCGCTTCGGTGGCCGCATGATTTAAGGCGTCAATAGCACATTATACCAGATTGCCCATGGCGGGGAGATCGGGGTTTGATCCCGGTCGGATGTACTGAGGGAAGTTTTTCATACATTATTTTATACTCTCCCTTCACTTAAATGCGGATACACATCCTCTAAATTCAACCTTTCTAGGCCCTAAAACATTAAGGTAATTATTACATATGCGTATAAACCTAACGGGTTGTAAGTACCTTTACTAAAAAATATACTGATTTTTACTATACAAATGGTAAACCGATTAAGATGCAGGACAGTTTAATTCGTGCATGCACAGTGATTTATTTACTCTGATGCCCCCTTTTTTGTCGCCTTGGTCAAATAGGTTTTTTTAGTACACCCATGAAAACTTTAATTTTCTGAGCTTGGCCTTAACCTTTTGTCTCCAAGCTTTCTAAAAATCTCTTGGGAAACCAAACGATTGAAATATAACGCCCGAACACGGTGTACCAGACAATATGAGATTGACGCCTCTCTGCTCACCGTGCTCACCGTTTTTACTTTGCCATTTTAGCGTTAGATCGTTTTAAGAGTCATTTACATATGGGAAAGAATGTCTGCCGTCCTTTGAAACTTTGTTGTTTTAGCGACACTAGGAGGAACCCTTCCCTTTCCATTCTCCCCCACGGTTTCAACACCACGTGACCCCTCCGGTGCCGCATTCGACTCTGCGCTGGCATTTCCCCGTCTGCGACCTTTCATTCCTCGCCCGGGTCGTTGCCTCCACCTGCTGGAGATTGGCAATTTTTCACGGGGGAAAAAAATCCTTCATGCAAAATTTGATTTAAATTTATTTTTCACGGAACATTTTCTACAATCTATAATAAACCAGTGGAATCGAGTTCAACTGCGTTAGCTTACAATAAAGTCGATCTGGTTAGTTTGTGAGTCTTGTGTTGAAATAATCAGTTGATTTATTAAGTTAAATAAAATAGTCATAGTAGAGTCCAATTTCCATGGGAAGAATTATAACTGATGACTAGAAAAATTACTGGATCTACTTTCACGTATACTTTTGAAACGTAAAGTCATTATTTGAAGCTGACCTTTTTATAAATATTATCAATACCTTTATAAAATAACTACTTGTAAATGTAATATATTAAAATAATATTGGCGTTGACTGCAAAAACTTACTTTTGTATTTTTCAAAAGTAGCTCTTTTTAAATTATCATTATTTATTAGCACCGCCTCTTACTATCCGTTCGGGTTATACGCACTTACGCTAATGTGTAATGGTAGGGTGTATTGTGAGATGAAATGAAGGACCTACAATTTAACGTGGGATCCGAACCACGGTGGAGACCTGGCATTCCCCACATTCACAAGATGTATTGTCAGAGGTGAAGGAAGGGTTTGGCAATCTGATAAATACGTGCTGTGACCAAGGATTGAACCCCGCACCCCCAGAACAGAAGTCCGACACTTTACCCCTAGACCACCAGGTCACCCACTTTTTTATAAATTATACCTGTACAGACCTTGTTTCGGCACTGGAAACAGATTCACACTTAATCAAGCAAGGTTTATTTTTTAAAGAAAAATAGTTTAACAATCTTATCACGAAGCAAATGTTGATAATCCACGTGTTCCACCGATGCGATGTGTTCTATTCCGCTTCTATAGTTTTGTTAAGGGACATTCCTCCTTGTCTCTATGGTATTGTTATGGAGTGTACAAACGTGGAGGGTCTGTTCTAGAAAAAGGGGTGACCACGATGATTTCAACCTTACCGGTGGTTAATTTGTAATTTATATTCCGCGACCTCCCTTCCCCGCGGAGAGAGCATTCAACCTTGTTTGAGCAATTATTGTATGTGTGTTCTTATTCGAGAGTCACGTGCAAGGTCGCGGTTAGTAATCAGGCGTGATTACAGTCGATATCGAATAAGTTGGGTTTGTCTCGATAATCGAGACGGTGTAGTCAATTGATAAGCGTGTCAATGATGGTTAAAATCTAGGGACGTGCGAGACTCGAAAACATATCAAAAATTCAAGGAAAAAAAATCTCAATCTCGTCTCGAAAGTTAAAAAAATGAATCTTGAAAGTTCGAGGAGTAAAAAAAAAGAGTAAATAATGGCCCTAATAATTTTTTTTAAAAAAACTGGAATTTATTATTTCCAATAATACCGTAATAACCCAAAAATAGCCCGCACTCCCTCCCACAAAAATATCTTTCATTAAGAAATATTTTGGTTATAAATATTGTTTTTCAATATCAAACTTTGACAATATATGCTGTTACAATATGAAATGATATTATAAATGGTGTTAATTGTAATTACCTATCACTATTTTATTAATTGCATTTAAAATGTGTATGAGTTACATCTCGAGTATTTCAATGAACTATATATAAGACAATCTAAAGAAAGCGCCAGCTCTAATATCAAAAAGGAACTCTAAACTCTCTATTTATTTTAATAAACATAATTTAAATAATTTTACTTTCAGAGGACGTTTTCTCGTCTCGTTCTCGTGTCTCGATACTTTTTTTATATTCTCGTCTCGAATTGAAAGAATGGCTCTCGCACATACTTACTAAAATCAAATTTTCACAGGAAGGACCTTATCCTACAGCTAGAAAAGCAACTAGATCTAATTTGACGTTTTTAAGCACCGCGTCTTACCACCTGTTTGGGCTTTACACTTGTGTGCTAATTACGCTAGTGTAATAGGGCTGAAATAGGTTGCATTCTAGGAGAAGTGTACCTACATTTGCGTGAAGGGCGAGTGGAAAACCACCCTTAGTTTACCCGACCAAGATTCGAACCTCGATCACCTCGTCATCGGTGGTCTAGTCTACTGCGGGAGTAGCACGTTAGAACACGCGGCCACGTGTTCATACGGAAAGTCGTGTAATTTAGCAGCTATCACTTTTGATGGAAGATATGAATACCTATGAAATAACACTAATATAATAAAATGTTATCAATTTTAACTAACAGCAAACAAAAACTGCATTTTTAAAAGGCCTGTCAATGAAACCTGTATCTGATAGCCAGAAGAATTACTAGCGCGCCTTCCTCATCTTGTGCGCAGAGTTTGTCTGATATCCAGTGATCCAGAGATACGTCCTAGCTTACACTGGATATCATCTCTGAGGGAACTGTATGGTTACTATTAGGAAACAGCGTTGCCATTCTCTCGTTTTCGTGTGGTTAATCTCTCCTCAAATAAAATAAGTTTTGCAACCCTGTCTAGCCGATGTTGCACTTGCTCCTTCTTACCCCTGGCACACCACCTACCAACATAACTGAGAGAGATGAGATTTGGCATCAACTGACTGAGAAAGAATGAAGATGAAGCTTTTCTCCATAAGACCCACAGCAATAATATTGGGTTTTAGCTAATTACGTCTGGAAGAGGAGAGTTAGAGAAGATTAAGTGGAATTGCTACTTACCGTGTCTCCACTATTATCAGACGTCCTAAGAAACCTTCCAATTGGGTTTTCTGACACCTCTTTCGTTAAAATGTCGAGATCTTCTTGTCTGAAGATGCATTGATATGAATAATCCTACCTCTAGAATCCTGTCGATCCGAGCATCTTATTAGCGAGTCTGGCTGGCGAAGGGTCGTACAAGATACTTGACCTCATTCGTTACGGCGACCCACGTCATCTAACCCGTGATGGCGTCTACTCGGACATATAGCAGCCAACCTTCCCCCCTCCCATGACCCAGTTAGGGTCGACCGGGCGGCTGTAATTTAGTGCGGGGGAGAAGGGGGTGGGGGTTGTCAAGCGCGATCAATGTGACCGCGAACAACTTGACTACATTCCCGGGTTCGAGTCGTGCGCGCGAGCCTTGCAGCTGTTCCCTCACTCGCTCCTGATCCTGGTCACCCATCTCTCTCGCAAGACCCTGAGACGTCACTCACTTGGCATATCTCGGTGTTAGTTTGTCATCGCGTTTTATACGCATATATTGGTACTATCACGTTAATGTGTTAAGGATGAGGAGGGTTGAAGTAAAAGGAAGTGTCCCCACATTTTTGAAGATAAAGTATTATTATTAGCACCGAGTCTTACTACCCGTTCGGGTTATACGCACTTATAATGTGTAATGGTAGGGTGATTGTGAGATGAAATGGAGGACCTACAGTTTAACGTGGAATCCGAACCACGGTGGAGGCCTGGCATTCCCCACATTCACAAGATGTCTTGTCAGAGGTGAAGGAAGGGTTTGGTAATCAGATAAATCTGTGCCGGGACCGAGGATTGAACCCCGGCCGCCAGCACAGAAGTCTTGACACCTTACCCCTAGACCGCCAGGTTACCAAGATAAAGTAGAAAACAGCTCAGGGAAAACCACCCTCAGTACATCCGAGTGGTATTAGAACTCCGATATTACTGTCATCGTCGATCCAGTTTAATACCAGAGTGACGCCTTGAACCACGCGGCCACCGAAACGGGCTTGTTGAGGCTTCAGAGCCGCCGTTCTCGTAAGAAACACAGCAGCGTGATGTTATTTCCCTTAGAGTAGACAACTTGTGTATTTCTTCTGTGCATGCGTTTGTAATAAAACATCGCTGAAAACTAAGAGCTGATCTTCTACCAAATTACACACAAGTTTCCGTGATAGTACTCGCTTTCCCGATAATCGCACGTTAATAGTTTAGTTGTATTTATTACGGTGACCTTGCGGTCTAGGTGTAAAGTGTCGGACTTCTGTGCTGGTCGTCCGGGGTTCAATCCTCGGTCCCGGCACAGATTTATCTGATTATCAAACCCTTCCTTCACCTCTGACAAGACAACTTGTGAATGTGGGGAATGCCAGGTCTCCACCGTGGTTCGGATTCCACGTTAAACTGTAGGTCCTCCATTTCATCTCACAATCACTCTACCATTACACGTTAGCGTAAGTGCGTACAACCCGAACTGGTAGTAAGACGCGGTGCTAATAATAATAATAATTTTATTTATTTATTGCACTTAACGTGACATTTCTGAACCGACTAATTATATCAGTACACGAGAATTTCTATGAGCGAGAGTGAAAGGGTTTACCAATTTTGCTGAGAATGATACCTTCACATACCTTTCAGAGTTATTTTAGATGCCACAATCGACATGGGACCGACGGATCTACTTCCCCTCCGAAGGAAGAAAAATCAATCGACCCCGGTCGTGTTTGAACCCACGGACATCTGGTCTTGAGGCGGACACTTTACCCCAAGGCCACTGAAGTCTACTTCATTGTATTGAATTTGGTACTGAGCTATGTATGAAAACATCGCCGGCACGCACGGAGGCACTCTGGAGATCCGAGGAGTGGGACAAGGTCACGGGTTAAGATGTATTTTATTTATTTAGCTGTGAACTCGTATTGTTGTGTTTTATCTGTCATGTCCACATCCTTGTACATAAAGTACACATGTGTACACACAATGAGCCACATATGTGGCTTTCACACGGGTCGTCTTGGCACTAGTGAATACAAGTTGAAACCAAAGTGGTAGCAACCCTCTTCAGGTCGATCTAATAGACATTTTCAGTCGTTCGTGTAAAAACACTACATCGTCTTTAAAAGCATGTTTACCTTTTGAGTCTTATTAATTTCAAAATGTATCAAGTATTTTCAAACATTTGAGTGTGACCAAAATAACCTTAATCGGTCATAAACTCATCGGTAAGTGTTATGAGAAAAATAAATCATTTTGTCCAGATTCTTTTCTAGGTATTTGAGAAAATATTGGATTTAAGGAATATAAGACAAAAAATTAAGCAAAAGCAGATTAAAGAAACCCAAAAAGGTTGTCAACCCTTGGTATAAGACGTAACACTCGCAATTTTAATGGTTTCCCACTCTTCTACCACGCTAATGCGGGTACACACTCTAAATTCAATCTTTCTCGTCACCAACACATTGGCGCAAACCGAACGGGTAGTAGATGACGAGATGATTAAAACAACTAAATTTAAAGCGTAAGGATGAGAAGGGTAGATAAGAGGAGATGCGCCCGCACAAAGTTTGAACAAGGGATGGAACCCTCTGCAGTGCGACAAGCTGATATCCCGTCACATAGTTTATAGCGAGCCTGACGTCTTGTACCGTGTGACTCTCGGTGTTCACCATCATGAGAGAAGCTACCCGAGGTGACGACAATAAAGCCCACCGCACATTGGACACAGGGCAGGCGAGGAAGAGGAAAATCTGTAAAGGGGCCCTTAGACGATCAATAATGTTGTCATTGTAGGTTGACAAAATTGAAGCTCCCATCAATACGCTTCAATAATCTCGTCAATCTAGATATCAATACGGTGACTACGCACTGTTGTTTTAAAAAACCAGTTGAGTACTATATTTTGTGACGAGGTGGCGATTTTCACGTCTTTATTTTTGAAATTAGGGGTTTATTTTTGAAAGCAACGGTTTCCATTACAGATGTGGCGTTTCTTGCCTTGACTTTTGCAGTGTGTAAAATGAAAAAAAAAAAAA
>CABFVX010003722.1:46503-66431 GCA_902151425.1 Timema shepardi | reverse complement strand
AACCCCGGCCGCCAGCATAGAAGTCTGACACCTTACCCCTAGACCACCAGGTCACCAAAGAGGAAAAGAAGTAGACGCTGGTCAAAAGAATGGTACAAGCTGAGAAGCCGTTTTACTCACGAACATTTGCTGAACTTTCTGCGAGTTACAGAACCAGAGGATTACAACAAATTTCCTCCGAATGGATGAAGCGGGCTTTGATAATCTATTGGAGCTAATTAAGCCCAAAATTGAAAAACAAGATACAGTGCAGTGATCTTGGCAAGTCAGAGACTTTCCATTACATTGAGGTACCTACAGTAGCCCCATGGCTTCTTTGGTGCTGACTGACAGCTTTGAAAAGTTACCAGACCAAATTATGTATCCCTACACTGAACCATATGATCTGCAAAAATATGTGATTAGCAGATGTCACTTCTGACAGTCAACATTTAGGTATATACCTAAAAGTTGACTGTCAGAAGTCAGCTGTGAGCTGTCAGTCAGCACCAAAGAAGCCGTGGGGCTACTGTAGCTTCTGGCATGGATTTGGAGAACTTGAACATGTGTGCTATTGCTCTCCAAACGTTGGAGCAAATCATTATGGAAACGTGCGAGGCTATAACTGAGGCCTTGAAAAAGAATGAGGTAAGCGTTTTGTGTATTATTAAATCTTCAAACTATTTTATTATTTTGTAAGTGTTAATTTTTTTCAAAAATTTAATCCTTTTAATTGCCATCAAGTATAATACACAACAGTTAAAATTGATGAGCTTATTACCTTAAACACACTGCTAGTTTTTCTTTACTTCCAATCGGTCCCTGAACGTTACATTCCTTCCCTGTGATGTCATTTTTATTGACGTGATGAACTTCATCTAACTGAATTCTATCTAATCGATATGATTCCCTAAAAACATTGTCTGGAACTTACGATGATAATATGAACTCAACGTGGTTCTTTATTTATTTTTTTCATGTACTCACTTTTTCAAATCATTATTTTCCTTTTGTTTTACTAAAGAACAAAATAAAATAATTTAATTCAAAGTCTGACGCGGAAGCCAAATCTATCGGAAGTTCCTTTAATTCACACGCCACATCACGTCTTGCACAAATGGGTGAAAACTTCCTGATAAACTCGCTTCAAATCTGCGGTGCCTAGTAAAAACCTATTTCTGTGCTATGCCTGCCCTGCGTCCAATGTGCGGCGGGCCTAAGGAACTGATCTAAAACCCTCTTGTTCCTCCGTTCCACGAAGGTTGGTTATTAGATAATACCGCTGCGTACGTGTAGCTAGTGCCTGATGATAACACAAAGACGATAGTTTCGTACAGACTTCATTACAAGTCAAATAATAATGGCGCGCGCGCGCGCGTGTGTGTGTGGGCCTACATCACTCGTAGCCCAGTTTGTGAAAAGATAAGCCAGTAACCTACTAATGTACCGTTGCCAAGGAAGGGCACGTCCGAATGTACTAATCGGACATACTTTCCGTGGCGGCGCTTTCCATGTCCCGATGAGATGAGGTGATGGTGATATGATGATGGGGTGAAACCAATGAAGATATTAACCAAACTCTGGTGACGATGGGAACTATTTCTCCTTCGAGAAAAATACCCCGGTACAAGCTGGGACTCGAACCTTGGACCTTAAGTCAGCAGCTATTAGCTCTGACCACTATACTAAGAGGCCGGCTACAAGTCGAATACTCTCGTACGAAAGACCAATTTTATTGTTAAGTATACCTTTCCTTGTTTTCAAAACTTTGCTTTTCGTAAGTGACAGCGGCTTAACAAATGGTTTATAAAATCATGTTTGGCGTAGGGATACGTTATAGTACTCTAGTAACTGTTCCAGAAATAATCTACTGTCCTTCCTAAAAAAAATCAGACTTTATATAATATATAGGCTATATAGCCTACATATATATTAGCACCGCGTCTTAATACCCCGTTGGATTATACTCTTGTACTAATTACGGCAATGTTCTAGGACTGAGGAAGGTTGAATTTAGAGAAAGTGCAGCCGCATTTGCGATAGGGGGAGAGTATAAACCTAGGTAAAACACCCTCAATACATCCGATTGCGATTAGAACTCCGCTCTCTCTTGTAATCGGTAGTCCAATTTTTCGAGAATGAAGCGTTAGACCATCTGAGCAGCGATTGGGGAGAACTATTGGCAAAACAAGTAACTGTCAAGGAAATGTGTAGTTAATTTTTTTTAGTAGCGCATTTTATAGTTTTCAGCGAGTTTTAATTACGGATGCATGCGCAAACTAAAGAGGGAATTTCTCCAAATTATCTTGTGTCTAGAATCTCCATAACGAGACGGGCTCTGAGCGTGTGTGCAGTTATGCTGCTCGCTTGTAAAAGCTGTAAAACACTGGTCGTTGAGTGATCGCGTGGTTAGCGTCAGTGTCGGGTGTTTTTGGCGGAGCGTGAATGTGTGTCCCCCTCCTTCCTTGGTCATAGACGTGATGTCTGCTGCCAATACTGCACCACGCACGCACGCACGCACGCACGCACGCACACAAATACGTGCGTAGAATCCTGTGTCCCAAACTCCCCCCCACCAATATCGATCTTTACACTGGCTGAACCACAATCTTGGACTTTCCGTCATGGGGAACGTTACCTGTAAAGTCTCCTATTCTATGGTCAGATGTATTTTATTTTTTAAATTAGTAATCCTAACATCATAGTTATTAGCGACTTAATTCAAGGGGAAGGAAAAACTTGAATCAAAAATTCCCTTTCATTAGCGGGACAAAAAAAAACCTAAAATTTAAATGTGTAAAACTACTTACAGTACACCTGGTCGAGAATCGAACCATGACCTCCTTATAACGGACAATCCAGTCTGAGTCTGATTCCTTAGACTGGTGTTTCTCAACCTGGTTGGTAACCCCCCTGCCCCCAAGGGGCGGTTTTTTCCAGTTGGGGGGAGGGAAGGGAGCGTGTTTAGGTTTTTATTGATAAAACAGCAATAAATTTATGTTCTATAATTTTTATAATACGTTTAACTATTTATGTTTCTAAAATTATTTAACGTAAGTTATTTTTAACGTGTTCTTTTTATTCATGAGGACTATACCACGAAAAAAGTAGGCCTACTTATTCTTACGAATATTCATGATAATTATTTAGTTTGAAATGATTAAATATGAATTTACAATCTAACATGAATATAAGGTTATTATCGCTGATGTCAGCATGTTTTTTTACATTTAACTTTGCGGNGGGGGGGGGGAACATACAATTCGCACAAGTAGATGCTAGGTTACAAAAAAAGTTGGGCAGCGGTGCCTTAGACAACGTGACCATCAATGCCGGTAATATCCCTGTAGAAAGGAGCCAAGTGACTCTGGACGTCTCTTCGAAGAGTGCTAAGAGATTGGATTGGTTTACTTATCTCAAATTTTCGACCCCTATCTTTTCTCATCTTTGAAAGATTATTACTTGTTGGGTTGGGGTGGAGGTAGGGGGGAAGGGAAGGCTGTCAGATGACCGCCTATGATTGATTGAACCCCCTCGAGACATTTTGAAACGAGGGTCGAGTAATGGAAGGAACACACTCTCTTGCTAGGCTACTCAACCGATTATTTTAAAGTTTATTATTAAGGTTATATATTTGTCATGTGCATAGCGGCATTACACGATAAACTTTTTAAATGAAGATAAAAAGATGTCATTAAACTCCAGGACACCCTTGACAGATATTCAACAGCAGCTGTTGATATCACCAGCTCAACACCCGAAGAAAATAAATTTGTTTCTTCTGGATAAATATTTAATTTATGTTGACTAAAAATAAGTTTTGGTAAAAAACTGCAAAAAACACTTTCCTTACACTCCCATCTTAACTTGATAGAGGGGATTATTATTATTATTATTATTATTATTATTATTGGCTCAAATTCGGTCCCAACCGGTGGCAACACTAATTTTATCTTAGTTTAGTTCTTATTTACTGAATTGTTTTCCGGGAGTCAATATTTAAGATCTCTTCTCCGAACTCTCGGACAATTAACTGGGATACCGGATTAAACGACCACCGCGAAATTTTAATCTGTGAAATATATAGTTAAGAGCTGTATTTATGACCCATGTTAGTTGTCATCCGGGCAGTGTGACGGACTCTTAAGATGCCTGGTTAGGGCTTTATTACATACCTAAGCTAGGTGTTATTTGGGGGGTGAGACGGGTTCTTAAGATACCTGGTTCGGGCTTTATTACATACCTAAGCTAGGTGTTATTTGGGGGGTGAGACGGGTTCTTAAGATGCCTGGTTCGGGCTTTATTACATACCTAAGCTAGGTGTTATTTGGGGGATGAGACGGGTTCTTAAGATGCCTGGTTCGGGCTTTATTACATACCTAAGCTAGGTGTTATCCAAGGGATGAGACGGGCTCCTAGCCCCAGAAGCACACCGTGGGGTCGCCGCGACCCGGCTCACCCTATACTTACCAGGTTTGTACATTCGCTAAGCAATCTAAATCATTGCTGCCTTGTATACCTTCATTGCTCTCGTAGAGGTCAAAGTAGAAGGGATCAGTTGCTTTTTCTGTATTTTTGAAAGCTTATTTTGAGCACTTGGGTCACATACGACCCCACGGTGTGCTTTGGGCTATGAAAATAGCAATGTTAACATTACGCCATTTTATTTTCTGTATTTAGTGCATTTTAGTTGATTTTTTAGTTTAAAAAAAATTCTAATTGGGTCATGGCGTCAACAAGTAAATGACTGACAGTGCAATAAATATATTTTACAACCTGCGAATTTCAACACAGTATGTTTTAAAGATGACAAGAGAGCATACAAGGTACAAACATAAATTTGATGGTTGACATCTGGTTCACATCTTGTGAACTATCTAATGAAATTTCTAAAGTTAATTTCATCGTCATATGGACTATAAGAAAAAATAAAGCTGACATTCCACCTCAAATGGTGCAAATCAAAGGGAAGATAGTTAACTAATCGGAATTGGTGTTTTATGAAACATCTACATTGGTGTCATTTGTTCCTAAAAGAAATAAAGCAGTGATCCTATTGGCAACTAGACTTTTCCAGGCTGATGTTGAAGAAACAAGCAAATTGTAAATAATTGTTTTTATAACAGCACAAAGGGCGGAGTGGACACATTCGATCAGCTCTGTCACTCAAAAACAGTTGTCAGAAAGACTTGAAGATGCATTTTGTGGCATAGCTGGTGTAAACTCTTTGGTCATCTAATTTCTGAACAATGTATCATCCTCAAAACCTGTTAGAAGAGAGTTCTTGAAGATCTTGTCATTTCTTCTATAGGAGAGCACACGAAGACGCGGCTCACTAAAACATATTCCAAAAGAGTTAAAAGACTCTCATATTTGGAATTCTTGAAATAGATGATCAACCAACCGTGAATTCAAAAGCAAGTGTAAGACTTGGTCGCTGTGCTTTATGTCCCCGGAACAAAGACAGAAAAGGACAAACATGTATGGTTTGCTTGCGCAGCCTAGGCGCCGAACATCACTTGGGAATCTGTAGTATTTGTAAGGATGATGTAAAATGATATCAATATTATATAGTTGAACATATATTTTAGAGATTTATATTTTTTGTGTTGGTTGAATAGTCATGACTAAGCTTCTTATTTAAAGTATACAATACATTTTGTTAACATTTATAAACGTTATTTAATCATGGGTCGTATATAAGCACACAGTGGGCTTCCAGGGTTAAGAGGGCAACGACCTCTGATAGAAACACAGAACCTCTTTCTGGCCTCGATCTGTGGACATGATCGCCTTTGTGCTGCCATAGTTACGGATCGTCCCTCGAAGGCTCCTAAGCTTTTGTGTAGGGCCTGGGCTGCCCGGATGAAAATAGCTCCGTCACGTTTTAATTGAAAACGTGACGTTCGTGCGACCCACGCAGTTTCGGATGTTTACCTGTGAGGATTGTTTGCTCAACGAAATCAGTCCTTTCTCTGGTCCTCCAGTAACGAGCACAGTCCGATGTTAGTAGGAACAACCTAATCTGACGAATAGAAAAGTTACTGGATCTATTTTTACGTAAACATACGTCTATCAAAAGTGAGAGTTGCGGATCACATGAGTTGATGTATTAAATACGTGAAATTAGATCTAGTCACTTTTATAGCTGTCAGATAAGATTCTTCCTATGGACATTGGTTTGTACGTTGTCAGTAATGGCAAGAACGTTTTGAAAATTATAAATTTCAGTCATTTTGTCAACTATGCCTGCTCATAAGTGTCGAATAAAGCTGGTGGTAGCCGACGACTAATCAGAACTAAATGCTGTACCTCTTTCAAAATGACGGCAAAGAGATGAAACGTATACCCATAAAGAGCCACGGAAGACTCGCGTCCCGACGATAAAGTCCAGCTCTCACCCTCTGCAGTGGTCACGTGGTCAGAGTCGTCAGTTTTGCGATAGGCTGGATTGATGGCGAGAGGTGGTTTGGGTGAACAGCAGGCTACTGTTTTATCACTAGTTTCCCCTACAAAGCTAATGCGGGTGCAATTTCTATAAGAAACTACTCATTCTTATCTCTAAATAAATTTAATCAACAGTTTTAATTAAACGTGACCCACTCCGGTGGTCGAATGGTCTAAGGCATCACTCTCTCATTATACTGGGACTGCCGATGGCGGGGAAATCTAGGCTTTACTTCCGGTCGGGTTTACTGAGTATGGCTTTTCCAAAATTGTTTTTCACTCTACTTCAACGCAAATGTGGGTACACTTTTAAATTTAACTTCATCCCTAACCCATTGGCGAAATTAGTACATAGGCTTATAGCCTGGATGGGTAGTAAGACGCGTGCTGAAAAAACAACTAAACATACCAATAGATACAAAATAACTCTCGCTGTCGACTTGGTTATGCCGAGAGGTGACCTCAAGAGAGGAAGTTGTTCTTGCGCGTGACGTAATGCGGTCCCGTGACGTCACCACTTGTCGAGATGCTGCGTCTCTCTCCCGTTCCAGGTGAAGGCTAAGATGTTTTATGGACCCCGTGGGAGAACGATGATAGGCGAAGGGGAGGTGGGGCTGGGGAAGCACAGGTAGAGCCCCGGGATCCCCCCCCCCTCACAAGCCACCGGCCGACTTCATCTTGAAACATTTAGCGACCAGCTGAAACGTCTACCCGATAATGTCTTGAGGGTAAATATATAAGGACTTCGTGTTTTAATCCGGTTTGAGAGATTTTATTTCGTCAGAAATATCAGACTATTGGTTGTTAATTCACTATAATCGGGAGGTATCGGACGCTAACTACTGTGTTGTCAGTTTCCAGCTCGTGTATTTATCGCCCACACACAGNCCCCCCCCCCCCCATTATAAAACTATTGTACAGTAGGGTTCTATTATTATTATTATTATTATTATTATTATTATTATTATTATTATTATTAGCACCGCGTCTTACTAACCGTTCGGGTTATACGCACTTACGCTAATGTGTAATGGTAGGGTGATTGTGAGATGAAATGAAGGACCTACAGTTTAACTTGGAATCCGAACCACGGTGGAGGCCTGGCATTTCCCACATTCACAAGATGTGATTAATACACGTCTTGTCAGAGGTGAAGGAAGGGTTTGGTAATCAGATAAATCTGTGCCGGGACCGAGGATTGAACCCCGGCCGCCAGCATAGAAGTCTGACACCTCACCCCTAGACCGCCAGGTCACCTTCTAATAATAAAAAAAATTTATTTTGGAAGGTTCATATAAAAAATCTAGATATAACAAGCTTACCTTACATGGTTCTCTGATGTTCATTCTGTAATAAACTTAATTTCATTCACAAACAAATATCTCTTCTCGTGTTTGCATAATTTGACAGAAACTAAGCGATTGTGATGTGGGTCACCCCTTGACTGTCGGATTCATTCAATTGTGGCCCTCAGTCACTTTTTTTAAGTTGGAAACCCCTGCCTTATAGAGTAGCTTATAGTATTGTCAGTTTAATGTTAAACTAAGTGTAGAGTTCAATTTTCAAAGGACAGCTAGAAAAGTTACTAATCTCCTTTCATACATTCCTACGTCAAGTCAGTCACTTTTGATATAATAACTATAAATTAACACTAAGTAATAAAGCAAAAGTTGCTAATGTTGGTCGCGAAAAATAAATATTTATTTTCTACAAGGTTTTTCTTTTGAAAATTGAAATGTAATATAATTTGTTACTAGAAATGATTTCAATTTTCATGATTCGTTTCAACTTTTGTCTTCTCTTGACCTCTAATGGTAATTTTTAACCACTCTGCGTGTTTTATTACCTCCACTAACGACGTTTTAAATATGTATGGGTAAACTTGCTCGTTTAAGGTGAAAGTGTACGTAACGCGAGTTAAGGGAAGTTTTTTTTCTCTTTTTAAAGTAAAACTCTTTTGGCCAAAGCAAATGGAATAAATTTCTCCAATAGAAACAATTTAAATTTTCTTCACATGGTGATATCAAGAGTGGTTTAATGTTATGAGCATAGCGGTATTAGATGACAAACTTTTTAAATGAAGAGAAAAATGGGTCATTCATTATATTCCAGGACATCCTAGACAGATATTCCACTACTGTTGAAGTCACCATGTGAAGAAAATAAAAACGTTTTCTACTGGAGAGTGATTGATTTTTTTAAAATGAAAAACATGTTTGCTGTGTAAACTCCAGAAATACTGTTCTTTACTTGTGTACTCACTCCCACAGTAAAGTTTGATCGTACTTGTAATAGTGTCTTAACGACTGTACGAACTGTCCTTTACTCAATGCACGTGATTATATTATGCGGACAAGCCACCAGCAGTCGCCTGTTATGTTCCGATCATTCCGCGGTGCAGAGGCAGACCCCAAACGAGAGAGAACATGTCGGACCGCTCGTGTCTTGTAACATGATTGTATGAACCTGGTCAGTTATAAAATGGCACGTTCCTCCGGTACTTGCCTGCGTTCAGCAGCACGATCTGCTCTTGGACAGTCTGGGGAGAATTATTGTTGTCTGATCATCGTGGCACGATCTGCTCTTGGACAGTCTGGGGAGAATTAATGTTTTCTGATCATCGCGGCACGATCTGCTCTTGGACAGTCTGGGGAGAATTATTGTTGTCTGATCATCGTGGCACGATCTGTTCTGGAACAATCTATGTAGAAAGGTTGTGTCCGATCATCTAGAGTCCTTATCTTATGTTAAGGATTATGGTAGGAGAAAGGGCCTTTAAGAACGTTTCTACTATGAAAATTTTACTAAACTAACTCTGAATTTCTCGTAGCTAAGAAACTTCTACCCCTTCAGGGAACTGATCGAAGTCTCCAGAGAGAGTGGTTGGGTAAATTTTTGAGTTGCGACGCTTTAAAAAGCGACGTTACTTTCTCATGGACTAATGACATACAATAAAAAGTAAACATCTGATTGAACTTCCAATTCCATAGAGCATTGGTATCCAGCCAGGAGTCCGCAAAGTCATCTAAGAGGGTACATGTAATATATTTATCTTAATAACCAGTGCCAAATCTAGGTCTAACCATAATAGAATGGTACGTAAGGATATACGATCCAGAAGTGGAATTTTTTACTTCGCTTTCTTCATGTAATTCTTATTTGAGCGGTTGGTTGGTTGGCTGGCCATATGATAGCTTGATAAGCGTTAAATGTGTGTGTATGTGTATGTGTGTACACACACATACACACACATATATACATATATACACACACATTAACATACCATACCATACATATATGTGTAAATATATAGACATTAACAATACATACATCGTTACCTTACGGGGTAGGGAAGAGACTGGTTATAGCCCAAAATACAACAATTCCCTACTTAATCCATCCTCCCGAATTTTTTCCACTCTTCCCTATCCTTGCATACAATTTGGGGGGCGTGAAAAATATTGAATACCACTGCCTAAGAGAAGAGACTTCTCTCTAGTTTTTGTAGGTGAAGGCAGGCCATGACGTCATAGCGAAGTGGCCCAAGGATACCCTCCTTGTCTAATGCTATCTTGAGTGGACCTGCCGCTGTTATTTTATCGTTGTTTGGGGCCCGCGGGCAGACCGCGTCATCGTTCACTTTCCCTCAATTGACGGTTAGCTTTTAAACCGCGCCGACAAAAGGGGGTTTTTATTTTTACTACGAGTACTTATAAAAGCATGGATATAAACAACGTGGCTCAAATTGATCCGCCATCGCTACACCCACCCACATTGCAGATTTTCTTTTGTTCAGTCGTTTGTACTCCCATTTGTTTAATCATGTGTGTCAGAAACATGAATCTTTGTGCATTTTATAAAATATTTAACGTGACGGGCCAACTTAAACTCAAGTTTTTCTGCGTTTTACGTTATACGGAGAGCTCAAGTTGACCCGCAACACTAAAGATATTTTAGAACGCCTAATTTTAGACCTCAAATGTTGGTATTCGGACACATATGAACACAAATAGAGCAGAAATGATTAAATAGATAAAAAATAATAATTTTCGCCACTGTAGTAAGCTATCTCTAGTTACGTATATTATAGACTTAAGCTGTGTGGTAAGGATGAGAGAAGATTATACACTAATCTCGCGACAGACGGGATTGCATTCGATAGAGGTCGGGGATCGTATCTCTGCCAGGTGGGGTGGTTTTTCCACATGTGATTAACCACTTACCCGCTTCGGTGGTCACATGGTCTAAGGCACTACTCTCGCAGTAGACTAGACTGCCGATGACGGAGATATCGAGGTTCTAATCTAGGTCGGGTGTACTGAGGGTGGTTTTCCCCATAGTGGTTTTACACTCTCCTTTTTTGCAAATGCGGGTACACTTCCTATAAATAAAACTTTCGTCATCCCATCTAATGCTCGTGCATTTCTTCAAAGTATCCCTACCTAATCTCCACACCTTTGATTTAGTCGTTGAAAAGCGAGGGGCTTAACGTAATGTTTGAAAAACAGTTAGTGGTGCAGTTAAAATCATGGGGCTTTCGCTTGAGGAGGCAGTCTCGTGACCGATTAACCGCGATATTGGATATGCTATTAACCGCGATATTATATACTCTTAACTGGGATTTTTTATACTCTTTTAACCGGGATTTTTGATACTGTATTACACTTGAACAAGAAAACTTATTCAAATGCGATTTTCTGAGTTATTCGCTTAAAAACGGCAATATTTGGATCTTTTTAGCCGTTTTAAATTTAAAATTTTCTCTTTTAATTTTGTCGTATTTTTGGAAACATATGAACTGTTTCATTGGTATCATTTCTGCTTTTTTAAAGTACAGGTAGTATAAAAAACTTCCCCGTGATACATCTGTTTCGAGCTGTACTACCTACTTAAGCTAGGTGTTTTACGTGGGGTGAAACGGTTTCTTAAGTTACGTTAATCATGATCGTCAGAAATTAAATCGTGCTTCCAGCAATCATTTTCCGGTGGCCATTAGGCCCATCTAAGCCTTCCTTCGCCAACAACTGTGCGGTCTACTTTTCTAGCGATGACGTCACGTTTAATGACGTGAATCGTTCCTTGTAAGATACAGGTCAACCTTTATCTCCATTATAAATGGGCCTTTAGCTCCATCAGTTCATTTAAGAGCCCACATTATTCTTAACAGCATTTTGGTCAGGCAATAACCTATGGCCCGCCTCGGTGTCGTAGGTAGCTAACGTTATAATCGTGTTAAGCTCGACTGTCGAGAACGGGGAGATCAAGGTTCGAACCTCAGTCGGGTGAATTGGTGGGGGGGGGGAGGGGTGTGTGTGTTCCTAAATGGTTTTCCACTCTCCCTTCACGCAAATGCGGGTTCTATTCCTCTTACTTCAACCTTCCCAATTCCTAATCCATTAGCGTAATTAGTACTTAAGCGTATAACCCGAACGGGTAGTAAGATGTGGTGCTAAAAAAACCTATGGCTGTGCGGGTAACCAATGCGTCAACTTTGAACGTGAAACTTTGGATGACAGCCATCTCTTTAATTACATTAAATTGATCAGACACATACGTAATAGCCTAATTGAGTTTGTCACTCGTTAAAGATAAAATTATACAAATCGAACCATATATTGGTTAACAAAACGTTGACGCAGGCGTAGATTCGGGGAGAGGGGGTCATTAAAGGGTCAGTTGACCCCCCCGCCCCCTGTGAAAGCTAGAAAACTAATACAAAAAACAAAATGAAAGTTCAAATTTTAGAAAGGAAATAACTTACATTGCAGATAGCTTATACAATTATTTTTTTTTGTCTTTATACGCGCAGACACCTTTTAAGCTGGGCCCGCACCGTTCACGTTTATTGAATTCTTGATATGACTCACGCAAGTGTGGGGAAAAAATCGTTTTCATGTGAGAATATTTGTCGTGTGTAGCGAGTAACGAACATTGTTCCACATAGAGACGGTAGACTACCACACGTCAAAGAAGACTAATAATCGCCTGAGAGCAGTTCATCCACGAATACCGAATATAGAGTATATGTGGACAGAAGAGTGGAGTACTCTGCCCCCCTGGAATACCCCCCACCCCCCACATATGTTTCAAATCCTCTAATATCATCGAATATGAAGCTGAAAGGTGACCTTAAATCAAACTACAAAGGACTTTATAGATGCATTCTATTATCAAATATTTGCCGGAAAAGACCGCATCAAATAACTAATAGACTGTCGGAAAAAAGTCAGAGGAAAGTTCTAAATAGCTTCCAAGGTCATAAAAATTTCAAAAATGTCTAGAGGAGGACAACCCCAAATAGCTTCTAGATGCATGTCATTTTGAAGAATTTTCATACAAGGATCACCCCGAATAGCCTAGTATTTGAAATATTTCAATTTTCAAAATGTTGTCGGTGGAGACCACTTCAAATACTCTCTTATAGAGGTATCTGAATATTGTAAAAAATAAGGTGAGGATCACATTAAATAGCTTCGAGAGGCAACCAAATTTCAAAAATTTCTAGGTGAGGAATAAATTAAGTGGTTTTATAAAATAATTAATTTAAAAAAAGTCAAGGCGAAAACCATTTATAGCTTCTAGATTGAACCATTTTTCAAAAAATTGTTAAAGGAGGTTTACTCCAATTAGTTTATAAAAACTATCTGATTTAAATAAATAGAGGATGATCATGGTTTAAAACATTCATAAGATCAAATATTAACGAGAAACTATTAAATGGCCTTGGTGACCTGGTGGTCTAGGGTTAAGGTGTCGGACCTCTGTGCTGGGGTCCGAGGTTCAATCCTCGGTCCCGGCACAGATTTATCTGATTACCAAACCCTTCCTTCACCTCTGACAAGACATCTTGTGAATGTGGGGAATGCCAGGCCTCCACCGTGGTTCGGATTCCACGTTAAACTGTAGGTCCTCCATTTCATCTCACAATCACCCTACCATTACACATTAGCGTAAGTGTTTATAACCCGAACGGGTAGTAAGACGCGGTGCTAATAATAATAATAATTAAATGGCCTTAAACAGAAAACTAACATTTTAAGTAACTGTTATTTATAATTATGATCCCCCTATGAAAATGATCTGGATCCACCCCTGCGTTAACGTAACCTCCTTGGAACTAGTTCGGTGAAACGCCGCGTTATGTGTAGCTTCCATTTGTTAAAAAAAAAATTCAACCGCCTCTGTGGCGTAGTTAGCTAAAGCGCATGTTTCGTGTTGAGCTAGACTGCTGCGGAAAGGAAGATCGAAGTTAGAATTTATCGGGTGAACTGAGGTTTTTCCTAAATGGGTTTCCACTCTCCATCCACGCAAATGTGGGTTCACTTTTTTATATATTCAACCTTACCCATTCCTAACCTATTAAGAGTTATTAGTACTTAAGCATATAACCCAAAAGTGTAGTAAGACATGGTGATAAGTATTATTATTATTTAATCTGTTTATGTGAAGTATCTTCTTAGTGTCAACCCGGTTTCATGTCCTTGCAACGCACTTTACTAATACAGACTGTACACTTATCTAAACCTAAAGGTGGAAGTGTAAGGGATGTGAGTTAAGATTAATTTTTTTCCCCAGTTTTTATAGCAAATTTTTTTTTGTTCAAAATTTTAAAAATTTTATTCCAGAAGAAACATAGTTGAATTTTCTTTACTTTGTGATGTAAACAGTTGTTGAATATCTGTCATGAGCATAAACTTTTTAAATGAAGAGAAAGGGTTGTCATTAAATATGTTTCCACTGGAGCAATATTTGATTTATTTTGATTATAAAAACTTCAAAAATACTGACGATATCTCGCATCCCCTACACTACTCCCACCTTTGATTGAAAAAGTAAAGCTATGTAGACTCTATCCAGTATTCATGGAAAGGGCCTTTTAGAAAATACAAACTTTTTGTGGTCTAAAATTGAATTTCTATACCACATCATTATTATGTATTATTTAAATTATATGATGACACCTGGACATGAGAATCGAACCCGGAACCTTTGTATTAGTACGCCATTATTCTAACCACGGAGTGATCCAGGAGGTGTCACGTACCGGGGTCATTCTTCATTAAATTTTAAGGCAGAGTCTTGTGATGGACGTGTATTATATGTATTGATAATATCTATCAACAGTGTTAGATGCAGATCACACGCGTGAAAATAGATCTAGTAAAGTTTATAGATTGTGAGATAAGATCCTTAATATGAAAATTAAACTCCCGGTCTAAATGTGAAGGGAACATTCAGTGTTGGCCATCTTGATTCGCTAAGTCCCTCCCGCTACCCCTTTACATTCCCCGTTTATTTTCCTTCTTAAATGTCACAGCACCGCAATTTATAGTGATCCTGGGAGACGGATACTATATCAAGGAAGTGGCTCTAGTCGTCTGCGAGGGATTTGGAAACTTCCTCCTTTGAATAAAATAAACATGCGCCATCTTTATCTCTCTCTGGAGTGTTATATAAGTTTCGCGCATGCGCATGGCTGGATGTGGGCTAATGGTAGCGGATGGGGCTTATTTGTGTGCGCTAATAACAAGGTAGTCTCACTGTACTGTTTCTTCTTGTAGTTAGTTATCTTCCATTTTAAGAGTTCTAATATAAAATAAACTGCTTTGTGTTGCCCAAGAAATATGAACTGCCTAATTCACTGGTACATTCTTGATTGAACCTTACTTAAGAATGGAAAGATGAAAACTTCCCTATTTCTCTGGTTCATTCTCGATTGAACCTTACTTTAGAATGAAAAGATGAAAACTTCCCTATTTCTCTGGTCCATTCTCGATTGAACCTTACTTTAGAATGAAAAGATGGAAACTTCCTTATTTCTCTGGTCCATTCTCGATTGAACCTTACTTTAGAATGAAAAGATGGAAACGTCCCTATTTCTCTTGTCCATTCTCGATTGAACCTTACTTTAGAATGAAAAGATGAAAACTTCCCTATTTCTCTGGTCCATTCTCGATTGAACCTTACTTAAGAATGGAAAGATGAAAACTTCCCTATTTCTCTGGTCCATTCTCGATTGAACCATACTTTAGAATGAAAAGATGAAAACTTCCCTATTTCTCTGGTCCATTCTCGATTGAACCTTACTTTAGAATGAAAAGATGAAAACTTCCCTATTTCTCTGGTCCATTCTCGATTGAACCTTACTTTAGAATGAAAAGATGAAAACTTCCCTATTTCTCTGGTCCATTCTCGATTGAACCTTACTTTAGAATGAAAAGATGGAAACGTCCCTATTTCTCTGATCCATTCTCGAATGAGCGCCGACTTTGTAAAAAAGAGTCCAAAACTCCCCAATTTCTCTGATCCATACTCGAAGGAGAAACTAACCTCCTCCCCCCATGTTTTACAAACTTCATCCCTGATTACGTTATAACGGATACAACCTGCCGTCGGCAGATTACGTGAGATGAAGTCCATTAACTTAACAAGCTGTTAGAGAAAGTTGCCGGTGCACTCTCGAAAGCCTAGTCTGAATAAGGGTTGAAACTTTCGGAGGGTTGGGGTGACAAAGGGAGAGTGAGGAATCGAAAGAGTACAGAAGAGAATAACAATGGCGGAGGGAAATAAAAAATAGCAAAGGTAAACAATGTGTTCAATCTAGTGAGCTGGTATCTTCATGGCATGAATAGTTGTACGTTTTGGGTTGGTTTCTTCCCTTTTAATTCCAGGAACATACGCTGTCTCTTGTTTGATACATTTATAAGAGTTTTTGTCCGTGTAAACTCCCCCAGACTCATTTTTACTTCTAAACAAAAACCACTGGATTAATTTTTTTTAATCCTCACTATCAAAGTTTTCTAAGAGGTTATTTAGTGGTTTATATTTTTGGTTTATGCTTTTTTAACTGAACACATTGAATGTTTTTTTTTAAATCTAACACATCGAGTTTTTTTAAAATCGAACACATCGAGTTTTTTTTAAATCGAACACATTGAATGTTTTTTAAATCGAACACATTGAATGTTTTTTAAAATCGAACACACAGAATGTTTTTTTAAAACCTAACACATTGAATGTTTTTTTTAAAACCGAACACATTGAATGTTTTTTTTAAAACCGAACACATTGAATGTTTTTTTTTAAACCGAACACATTGAATGTTTTTTTTAAACCGAACACATTGAATGTTTTTTAAAACCTAACACATTGAATGTTTTTTAAAACCTAACATATTGAATGTTTTTTTTAAACTTAACACATTGAATGTTTTTTTTAAACTTAACACATTGAATGTTTTTTAAAACCGAACACATTGAATGTTTTTTTAAACCGAACACATTGAATGTTTTTTTAAACCGAACACATTGAATGTTTTTTAAACCGAACACATTGAATGTTTTTTAAACCGAACACATTGAATGTTTTTTAAACCGAACACATTTAATGTTTTTTTAAACCGAACACATTGAATGTTTTTTTTTAAACCGAACACATTGAATGGTTTTTTTAAACCTAACACATTGAATGTTTTTTTAAAACCTAACACATTGAATGTTTTTTTAAAACCTAACACATTGAATGTTTTTTTAAAACCTAACATATTGAATGTTTTTTTTAAACTTAACACATTGAATGTTTGTTTAAAACTTAACACATTGAATGTTTTTTTAAAACCTAACACATTGAATGTTTTTTTTAAACCTAACATATTGAATGTTTTTTTTAATCGAACACATTGAATGTTGTTTTACAAATTTATATTGCAACTAATGTAGCAGGCTGGCAGAGTTGAGCACTGGATGGTCAAGGCAATGACACACCAGAGCTGTTTTCCAGCGAAATATTAATCCGAGGGTGTCGGCCCGCGTAGAGTTATTGCGAGGAATGTCTCTTGTCATATGCACGGTTAATATAATGTATCAGGGTCGAGTGTCAAATACATGCCGTTATCTGCTGCGAAGAAGAAAGTGCTATCCTCCACTGCCATACGGGCGACAGATCAAACAAGGGGAACAGTTTCCATTCAAGGCGCTAGAATCTGAAGAGTTGTTAACTAGCCATTGTTTTCGTTAAACGTGATTGTATTGCTAACATTCTCGTTTGTGATTAACTAAGCAATAGGACACAATGCACACGTGTCGACTGGGCATATATTACAAAGCTAAACCATGGTGTAACCAAGCAAGGTAAGCTCGTGGTTTTACCTTGACTGATTATACGATAATATGGTCCACGACAATTTACGAGATTTTGTGTGGCAGGAAAAAGTCGGGGGAAATTGTAAAGTCACCAAAATTGGCATATATATTTTTGCGATGATTTTAGAAACATTAAACAGAACCAAGTCCAAACCATTAGTTTTATCTCCAATTCCTGAGATTTTCTGAAAAGCAGAAAATGTTTTCATTTAAATATTTGGCTTTACATTATACATATATTGATACTATCAGAAGTACCCGGCGTAGCCAAGCAATGTAAACACACAGAAAAGTATCTTGATTTTATTTCTTCCAACCCAGTTTTTGATTAATTAAAAAAAAAATCCAAATTGTAAAATTCTGAGTTCGAGGTGCACATGTTCTTGCATGGAGGCTACTCATTTTAAAATGTCAGCCCTCTGCGTACTGTAGACATTGCACAACAATCATGACAGGCAAACAAACTCTTAATTTTATTAATATAAAAGTAATTAGCTTAATTACAACCTTGTTTTATGTACTTGGCAGCAAAAACAGCCCTCCCGAGTCGCAGACGGCTGTGGTATCTTATAGCTCGCGATACTATTGTCCTCTCATAAGTAGCTTACGATTATACACGTCTATCACAGACTATGCCTTAAGCTATGAGTAAAGCCGGACACAGGACTAATCCTGGATGGCTCAGTGGTAATTTCATTGACGCACTAAGCCAAAGTTTCCGGGTTCGATTCTGGTCTCCATAGGTGTCATTTTTCAACTAATTTAAGAATTGTGGTCAACCCCATATGGATACTACCGTAATTACAATATTAGCAATCTTTGTATTGATATCCATTGGTAAAATGCTTGGTGATTGCAGACGAACCTGTACAATTCAGGCAATTTCTAAACTTACGAAGCGTATCAACCCTCATAATGTATCCGAAAGGGGAGTATAGAAGGATTCTGATTCCTGGTACCGTATGTGTCAGTTGCATACACAACTTTAATATTATTCATACGTCATGCCATGTGATCAGATCTTTTTATATACATTTTTTAAATAATAATAAACAAACAGTCTCACTAGATTAAAATCGACCTCTCTCGGGATAAAGTGCTCGGCCAAGGACCCGATATTCGTGGGTTCAAACCCAGCCGAGGTTGACGGATTTTTCTTGAGTGACAAATACCCGTAGCAAAACTTCCTTCGGAGGTTAAGTAAACCCGTCGGCCCCGTGTCGACTGTGGCATGTAAAGAAAGAAGGTTCGGGAAGGTACCTTTCCCAGCGATATTGGTAGGCCCTTTCACTTTAGTTCATAGAAATTCTCTTGTGCTGATATAATAATCGGTTCAGAAAGTGTACGTTAAATAACTCAAATAAATAAAAATAAAATATTATGTAAATTGTCATCAAAGTTGACAGCAAAAAAAAAAAAGTTTTTTTGAATTTTCTAAATGATCTTTCTTATCATTCGCCTTTACCAATCGTATTATATACCCGCTACGGTGTTCGGATAGGCCAAGACAATGTGGGTCAACTGGCGGCCCACGGGCCACATCCAGACCGCGCTCACTGAAAATGTGGCTCTCACAATATTCCAATAGTTATTAAATATAAATATTTATTTAAAAAGGTCACGGTTGCATTCATTATGCATTTATTTGGTTAGTAAAAAAATAGTAAAAATATGTTTAATGTTAAGTTGTTTTATGAAAGTTTGTGTGCGTTTATATTTCATAATACATTTTTGGGAGATTAATAAACCCCCCTTTTTTTCTAAAGTTTAAAAGATTCTACTAACCAAAAATACTATAGTAAGTGTTTAAAATATATTATTTGTGTTTTTCGCAGCCTATATTATGGGGTTAGTAATACATCTTCGGCCTGCAGTGCAAACTGATAATAATCAGATTTGTTCCTTGGGATGAAAAACGTTAAGCCACCCTGACCTAAGGCGTCACTTTCACAATAGACTGGACTGTTTGATGGGCAGATAGGGGCTCGAATCTCGGTCAGGTACCCTAAATGTTTTTTATACTATGCCTTCACGCAAATGCGGATACACCTTATCTAAATTCAACTTTTCTCATCCTTAGCACATCATCGTATTTCGTAAATAGGCGTATAACCCTGACGGGTACACTAAGACGCGGTGCTTAGAAAAAAACAACCGCGTGTAAAATGTTTCGTTGCGTGTTTTAACCACCGACTTACCGCCGCAAGGAACAGCGTAATGAATCACTTAATTACGTCATCTAATGAAGATGTTGGTTGTAAACAAACGCCTCTAGAAACCAGACTTAAAAAGTATTTTGATTCTTGGGTGGAGAGCCAAACCTTGCTTATTATATATATATATATATATATATATATATAT
>CABFVX010003722.1:14260-31181 GCA_902151425.1 Timema shepardi | reverse complement strand
AAAAAAAAAAAAAAAATTGTACTTACTTTAACTTAAATTGTTACAGTTCAAGCTTGAACTATTCATTTACAAATGAAGTCCATTCTCCTTGTTTTAATTTGCGCAAAAAGTTAAATAATTTTCTCCTTATTCTCTGGATGCCAATTGAGGAAATTTTTCTTCATTGAAAGTATTTCAAGCGCATTTAGTCTTTCTGTTAAATAAAAGAACCGAAAAAAAAGAATCAAATAGAATATCTAAAAGCAGAATAATAATCTAATTCTACACTATTATACACTTTATCACATTCAAGAATGTGGTATACGGTTTTTAAGCACAACACACGCTGAGTAAAAAAAAAAACTTCCTTCCACCATCACGCCAGAGCCGGCACTGCGAGAGCCTACCTGGAAGTCCCGCCTTCCTCCCCACCCCTCCTATGTGCGCATGCGCACAACAGTCAAACACCACGACGCTGGCACTGTGAAGCGCACAGTTCCATACAAATATTTTTGGTATATTTTTCATAAACTGCGGGATGACTACTGAAGTACTGACATTAAGCTTAAAGAATATATATTTTACTACAAAAATAAAGAATGAATTAAAGAAAAAAGGACTCATTACATTAAATGTTATCGATAATATTAAGTGGAATTGGGGGGTGCATCAGTTCCGCAGTGCCTATACACGAGCCGCCACTGCACCAAACTTGTATTTTATTTGAGGGGGGATTGACCGCATTAAAACAATAGAATGAAAACGCTGTTCTCCAACATTAGCCATCCAGTTCCCTCAGATATTATATCCAGTGTAATACCTATCGTGCCGGGTGCTTATTAGTAGTGCTCCACGCCCCACCCCCACTCTTTCCCAACTTGTCTGTTAATAAGTCAAGTCGGTAGTGCGTCTGATTATTGAACTAAGGTTTCAGAGCTCGATTCCCATAATCGAAAACAATAAATATCATCGGGTGAAACTGTGAATTCCTCATTTACAGCGATGAATCAACGGCGTGGGTGCTGTTATCAAGTTAGTTTGTAAGTCGTGTGCTGACATATTTCGGTTAAAGTGCACGTACGATACCCCAAATTGATAACAAGCTACCCGTTTCGAACGCTCCAAGGCGTCAATATCGCATCAGTAGACCGCCACTCACGGGGTAGATCGGGGTTCGAATCATGGTCGGGTGTACTGACGATTGTTTTTTACTGATTGGTTTCCCATTCTCCCTCCACGCAAGTCTATAAGGAAATATTATCGTAAGCTTTTAATAATTTTTATATGGTATTTTAATTGATAAATTAAATAATAGATATTTCTAGAATTTCAAATTTAATGGTTTTCAATCAATGTTGGTGGTCGAAAGTGGGTTACTTATAAAAATCAGAGTTTGATTAGTAACACATGCTTGTAACTCGAACGGGTAGCGAGAAGCGGTGACAGAAAAAAAAAATGGCAACTTTCCATTTGGAAATGTTCCTTTTTTTTGTGTGGGTACAGTCCCTTCGGTAAAAAAAAACGTTATCTCCTCATTGGTTCAGTGTTTTCAGCCACTATCTTTGAGCAGCACTGAACTCATATTTTAAAATATAGACGCGAACCATTTTCAACTAGAGTATTCCCCTTGCCTCTCCCCGATGAACCTTTTAGGAAATAGTCAACTGTTTTGTATCCATCCGCAAGGAATGTTTTAATAGACTGGGACTTAATAGGCCGGGCTTATCGCCAACTGTTGAGTGGGGGACATCCCAATAATCCGCTGTTTCCTCTTCAACTTGGCAACCGGCCATGGACGTGTTTTTTTGGCAACTCTCGAATATGTGAATCGAAAACCGATTTAAAATATTTAACTATTTTGTTTGTTTGATTTTTTTTTCGGGAGGGTAGAGGGAGTGGTGGGGGTTGAAGGGGTAACCAAAAGAATGATTAATATTGGTTAAATCTGTTAAAATGATGAGCTTTTGTTTGGCCGCGAAACAAGAACTTGAGCGGATTGTTTGATGAATTTGTGATGTCCCTTTTTATTTACATAGTCGGGTCCGTCACGTGGCTAGGTGACTGGGAGACAGAATGCTGAATGGAAGTAACCGGGTTCGATACCAAGGTTTTGTAGCCTACTAATTGGTTATTTATACAAGGCTTTATTAATTATTACGTTTACCACAACGTATATAAACGTATTAGTCTTAAAGATGGAAGGTTATTCCAAAGAGACGCACGCATAAGTGTGGAGAGAGTATGGGAAAACCACCACTCCATTGCACATACATCCTAACCATACTATTTAAATCCTTAGTTTTATAAGATAGGTGGTTTTAATTTTTAAATTAGGTTTTAATTTTTAAATGATGTTGTTCTAGGTTGAGTTTTTCATCTTAACACACAAACACTACATTAAAAAAAAGTGCGTTTTCCTCTTCCTCCCCCCTCCCTGCGGAAGTGCGTAGGATTGACAGACTTTACTATGAGGTGTGGCGCCAGCTCTGGTATGAACGTGTCTAGAGGTTGTCAAATACTTAATCGAGCTCTTGTCTTATTTTTAAAGTAGTCGCATTCCAAACTGTTGACTAGGTTAAGATTGAACCCTTCACGCCGCTCGTTGATCTAATAATTCCGTCGAGTGACGGACTTGTATATTTGTGAATCTGGGTTTGTTTTACAGTTTTCCGTTTGGTAAGTCACCGCTTCGGGGTCCGGTTGTTGTTTTAGTGCTAGCTTCAAGCTAGTAAAAGGTGCAAAATAACCTGTAAAGGGCGAGCCAAAAGAGCCGCGAGTTCGGGTCACTTGTGCCTGTCTACCTCCCCGAGTCTTTGAAATATTTGGTTGGAAAGTTTTGTCTTGTTTTTGTGGTAGACGTGTCGAGCAGGAGCCTGGGTAAATCAGAAGCTTAGGTTTTATAAAGATCGCGTATTTCACCAGTTTTTTTTCTTTGGTTCAAATCTGTGACAGGGCAGTCCTGACCCTGCCCCCCACCCGACATGGAAGCGCTGATGCCGTAGTTTAAACCCGTACCTCTAAATTTGACCGTAATGTTACTTGCTGTTCTTCTGTCAGAAGTATTAATTTTTTATGGTGCTCAATTTATTTAACCAATCTTATATATACTTAGTTTTTTTAGTACCTTACTTTATGTTCAGGATATACGGATATACAATTAGTCTAATGTGGTGGGGATGGGAAAGAAGCAGTTTAGGGGGTAATCCACCCGGATTTGCGTGGAGGGAGAGTGGTAAACCATTTAGTAAAAAAACTGCCCCCAGTTCACTCGACTGGGACTTGAACCCCAATCTCCCCAGTCAACAGCAGTCTAGTCTAACACGATAGTGACGCTTTAGACCGTTCGGCCACTGAAGCGCGTTACATTTAGTTTTAATTATTTAACTTGACACGCCGTTTAACCTATGAGCGACCAAATTACATTATTGGGTTGAAGTAATGTTTAATATTTTTAAATAAGCAAGCGCTACACGACTTTGGCATGGGGTGGGCACTCTTATAGGGTTAGCTGTTCCCAAATAGTAACCAAGCAGTTTCCTCAGAGATTATATCCACTGTAGCTATATTTTATATTCACTTTTATTTCATATTTTGGAGCTTTTTTTTTCCTCGTGTATTTTAAAACTGTAATATCTACATTGTATGTGAAGGTGTGAGTGCAAAATTCGCTTAAGCTATTATTAATTACATCTATCTTTTTTTTTTAAGTTTTAAATCCGCACCAGTTAGTGTGACCTTGTTTCGTTGCTCCGTGCCAGCTGCGAACGACCAGTCCTTCCCCGTATTTTAATTAGAGCAATGCACATGGAACACATGTTCCGATTAGCACTATTCCACTAATCGCGTGGAATGCGGTGAGCTTGGGAACTTCCGGAGTAGGGCTGTGATTGATTGTCAGTCGGTAAAACTGGTCGCTGGCTCTAATCACTATACGACGGGAACAAAAAGCAACGTCAAACTCTTTTTTTTAGGCAAAAGTTGGATGACTTAATGGTGATCTGAACATTAGAATCGCTTATAGTCCGAAATATAAAGCTTTATATACATATACAGTAGCCCCATGGCTTCTTTGGTGCTGACTGACAGCTAACAGCCGACAGCTTTGAAAAGTTACCAGACCAAATTATATATCCTTACGCCGAACTAAATGATCTGCAAAAACATGTGTTTAGCAGTTGTCACTTCTGACAGTCAAAATTTAGGTATATACCTAAATGTTGACAGACAGCTGTCAGTCGGCACCAAATAAGCCATGGGGCTACTGTATTTAAAATAGTGCTATGTTATTACTTGGTTCCGGACTTTGATGAATAATGATCACCATAACCATCGGCAGGCTAGAAAGCTGTCCTTTGGATACAAACCTCTTCTTTCAAACATACAGAGACCATCAATTAAACCTATTAAAGGGTAAGAGGTCATCCATAAACAATGCGCCCTTTTTTTTTTACGGACCCCATATCCCCCCACCCCCGTGTGACACAAAGTATACATTTGACCTGACCCCTTTCCCCTCAAACTGTGTTACGTAACTTCACATTAAGATTGAAAGTCATTATTTCATAAGGAAGCTTTTGTGATGCTTAGAAAAGGACTCAGCTTTGATACAACTCAGAATTGAACGTTTTCTATAAGTATGTTTATTGATAGTTACAATATGAACAATAACATTTTTTCAGCATTAAAATTCACGTATAAGATCTATGTAATGTGCCTACCCTTCCCCGTGTGACATCCCCTCCCAACAGCGTTACGTGGTTTATGAATGACCCCTAACAAGTAAGATAATACCATTAAATACTTTTAAGTGCTGTATAACCGCATTGATTCTTGTCATCTACTGTAGTGGCTATCAGTAGTTGAAGACATAGGTTCGTCAGCTTAGTATTTGTTTGAAGGCCCCCCTATAGATGCCCTATCTCTCTGTTGGTATATTTAGGCGCTAGAATAGTCGAGCAGATTTTTCTAAATGTCTGAAACCGAATGGGCATATAACATTGCTGGGTGGAGATATAAAAGGCGAGGAGAAAAATACTAATGCCTATACAATTTGTGTTGTGTTCCTCGCTATTAAATTCCATAATTCGATTCACAATGATCCTTTTTACTTCACTAAATCAGCCCCTTTCTTTTCCGGGAAATTTTAGCTCTTACTGATCAATCTGAATACTGTATTGTCCCGAATATAGTGCGATATTTTTCTCCTAAAAGTTTCCTTCCGAAAACTATACTATTTTTACCTTTTGTTTTTCCTGTAGTACACGTTCAAAATTTTAGGGTCATATTCTATGCGGGTCTGAACTATATTCGAACCATAATGGTATGTAGATGTTTGGCCTTTTCAAAGTGAAAAATTTTAGCTTTTAGTTTTAAGCTATGTTTACAAGCGTGAGGGATCATAAACTCGTGTACTGTGAAAGATTGTGTCAATATTTAACCTAGGCACACCATCTGATTGGCAGTTTCTCAGCTACCTAAGCAGCCCTGTATCTGTGCATGGCTGAAGTTCTCATATGTCGAATGTAAATATGTGCACGTTTACTGTACCAGAGACAGGCTTTCTTTGAGGAGTGTTTAGATGTTGAGTAAAAGGGGGCGGACAGCATGCAACCTTGACCATTTGCTCTCCTTTGCCACATCGGGGTGCTCTGCTATGAAGCTTCACCCGAAATAACCTCCCCCACCCTCTGGACAACAACACCCTGCCTGACCCGCTTCGGTGGCCGCATGTTCTAACGCGCTACTCTCGTGTTGGGCTAGACTGCCGATGATTGAAAGGTAGGACACATCTCGGTCGGGAGTACTGAGGCTGGCTTTTCCAACATGGTTTTCCACTCTCTCTCCACGCAAAGATGGTTACACTTACTATAAATATAACCTTCATTAACCTTAAAACCATCGGTGTAATTAGTACTCAAGTGTATAACCCGGACGGTTAGTAAGACAGGGTGCTAAAAAAAAAGCTCTATTCCCTGCACAACCTCTGTATGTCTGTTCGAGAAGAGACAGATTTCAGCAAACTACCGAGTGGAGACTTAACATTTTCCGATAAAAAAATTCAGCTCATTGTATCCCAGGGAACGGGGACGATGTATTCATGAAGGCTTTGACTATTATATTAAAGTATTTTATTATATGTTCTACAACATTTCCGACGTTGGTGACACATTCAACAACAGTGTTGCTACTTATATTACCCGGAGAGCATTGAAAACATGGGGAATTTTGCAAAATCTATCAAAAATACTAGAATATTTGATAATTTTGAAAAAACAATTGAAAGACTAGAATAGCATGTCTTTGGATGGATGATAAAGGGAACTGAAAAATTAAACACGCTGATTCAAACATGTCTCCAATATATTACCCCCTAAACAAGGGCTATGAAGCGACAGAAGGCGTTTCCCATCTTAGTCAGTTTGACAAAAAATAAAGTTATTACTCTTTTGTTCAATCTAAGTTACTTAAAAAATATATGAAATTCCTTCTATAAAACCTGGAAAATAAAGGGAACTCTATAGTAAGAAAATAGTGGTAATCATGAACGGGAACCACTGTTATTGCTTTATTATAATTCAGTTCAACACCTTAGCTCAGTCAGTAGCGTGTCTGTCCACTAAGATAAGGACCCCGGGTTAGATTCCCGGCATGGCCGAAAAAGTTTCATTTGTGAACAAATGTGTTTTCTCTTTAAAAGTGATGGATTAAGTCACGGACTGGATATTTTGTTTGTTCTAGATTCAAGTTAGTTTACAAGTCGTGTGCTGATATAATCGGTAGGTTCAGAAAGTGCGCACTAAATAACTCAAATACTGTAATTCGTTTGATGTTTCTGATGTTATCGTTTTTAGGATAAAATTAAACTTTGGCTATCTCGAGTGTATTTTGTTATACATAAATAGCTGGACTGTTTTTTTGTTTTTTGTTTGTTTTTTCAGAAAAGAAATTGAACATTTTCCTAAAACGATCAAACTTACGGAGAATATGATTCGGTTAAATGTTTTCATCTCTCTTCTCTAGGTGTGAGACGGGCTCCTTGGACTTGGCGCTCGGCTCGAATATTTCCCGCGCTAATGTAATGTACAAATAATGAGCGTCGCCAGATTTTCATCACTGACCAAGAAATGGTTGGTTGGGGGAATTAGTCCAGACGTATTTGGCAGCGCTGATCGGGGGCGGACATCGGGGATCCGATTTGTTTATATGGAGCTATTTATTGCCGTCGGGAAGGTTTCTTGTTTGTTTGAATAACTTCTCAACTTCCCCTCCCCTTCCCTGCCGCCATTTAACGATAGATTTATCTTAACATGCTGTTGTGAGGAATAAGACTCTTCGCGTCGTTCTCTGGGATAAGATCGCCTTCATATCTGGAACAGGCCTGATCCTCGTTGGATGGGCTCTTCGGGGGGACAAAGGCGTCTTTGGCGTCTTGTCTGGTTTGTCGGGGTAGTGGGGTCACGGTTTATAGGTATCTGAAAAAGTCCAGGAATTTGGTTTATACCGGAGAAAGGCAGACATTTTCCAAATGTCACTGTAATGTATATCTATCAAGAAAAGCTTCAACCCACTGGCTGGGTCTGTTTGGAACACAAGCCTCTCCATTGCCTCTTTTCCTCCCACCATCTCTCTCCATCCACCTTGACCCAATCTTCTCTTTCTCCTCCATACTCCTTTCAGCCATCTGTCCCTTGGTCTTCCTCCCAGCCTCCTGTCCCCACCTCTATATCCAACATCCTCCTGGGTATCCTTTCTCTCTCCGTTCTCACATGGTCAGACCACCTAGAGCAGGGTCCACACAGTACGTACACCGTAACGTAACCTCAACGCGTATCACGACCGCGGTAATTTTGACGGAAACTTGTAACTTCGTCGTGAGCATGAGAGTTACGCGTAACAGATTTCTGCGAGTCTGTGTTTACCCGTCGCATCAAAGGATGACACGGTTCGGTTATGAATATTTTTAGCGAGATAAGCTGCAGCTATGACAGCAAAGATCCCTTAAGAGTTTTAATATATAAACTTTCTCTAGACAAATCGTAGAGAAATTATTGTGATCATAAAAAAAAATCGAACTCGAAAGATTTTGATAAATGTCGACGTATGACCCCTTNTGTAGGAAGAGAGAAAAATGTTAATTTGAATGAGATGAAAAAAAAGGGGGGGGGGGGGGGGTTTACGATGCCATCTATATGTACCCCTGGCTAGAACCAAAACTATTTTACTGGTCGCACTAAAACTTGGTATCAGGGTTTTTTTAAATTAGATATCTAAACCTAAATTTAGGGGTAGTTTGATGGAGGGTAAAGAGAGAATTTTTTTTTTTACCCGAAATTCACTTTAACGATTTTGATTAAATTCGAATTTGATTAAATTCGAAATCTAGACACTGCTTATTATTTTAGACAAGATGACAGTTATTTCCTCATGAAAATGACGTTGAGGGGAAATTTTTCCAATTTTCAGCCTTTCTCCGCAACTATTTGGGATACAAAAAAGTGATTTATTTTTTCTCTTTCTGCCCTTCAGTAAACTACCCTTAAATTCAGGTATTTTAAAATGAATTTGATTCCTATGCTCTTTGCTGGACAAAGATATTTCTCTTTTCTCCATTTTTCTTTGTAAAAGTGTTCCTAGTTCATAATATAATAGAGTAAGTAACAGTGTATATTATTTGATTTTTGATCTTGGCTTAGTCTTTCTACAACAATGTATAAACCTATAGTTTAGTTTCACAAATCTTTCGAGTTTTTAGAAAATGTATATTTTAAGATAAAAGCGGGAGAAAGCCTGTGCAGTGCACCGTTCCATTTGTTGACATTAATATTCTATGAATGAAGCAGAAGTATATATAGCCTAACATAAACGTTCAAGTTTATATACGAGTACATTCCATGGTTTTTTGGGTTGGTACGACTACTCAAAAACCGGCCTATCGCAGCCGAGAATACATATTTAGCGGACACTGCCATCTATTAGTCTTGTGCGACATTACTTTTATTTTTACTTGGAGGTGAATGACTTTGTTTGTTGTTGTTTGTCATTCTAGTTGTATATGTGTTTGTGATAAACAAGCCTTGTTAATATATGCAGTGCCACCATTTTATTACGAATTGACTTGTCAGACAACTAGAAAAGTTTCTAGAGCTACGTTCACGTGTTTATACATCAAAATATATTATTTTATCTGCAGCTGTCACTTTTGATCGATATTATCGATACCTATTAAGATCACATTGATAATATAGTAACATGTTATCAATGTTAACAGAAAAAAAGTTTATATTTTCTAAAAAGTGCTCCAGGTATCCGTTCATAAGACTAGGTCAGTGGTTCTAAAAGAGAGGCGGTGACCGTGCATTTATGATCCCATAAAATAACGCGAAAATATGAGAGTTTTTGGAATCAGGCAACACAATTATTGAATAAAAATAATTTTTATTTTAACTAAATCAGCTAAATACTCGTTCTTCGCACGGGATATGTTTTAACAATCCCGCACGGCAATGCCCGTGACCCACTGTGGTATAGTAATTTCATAAACCCCGCCCTCATGGTGCCCGATTTCAAATGAAGACGTTATATATCTGAAACGTAGTTCTAAACCAGATTAAAAATAGTTTCTTACAAAATTGGTTAAAAATAGCCTAATTAAAAATCCTGCTTCGAGGTCCACCTATGTTAAAAAATGCATATCTCTGCGGGCCGTAGATTTGGCTGGACATCGCACACAAACAAATATACACACACACAAAAAAAAATACACACACAGACAAACACTTCATTTTATTATTATATAAGATATCTATTGAAACCATTCAAAATTGACGCAATGATGGTAAATTGACATGTAGATGTGAAATTTCTAACATAGGTCTGGTGGGATTTTCGTGAAAGAGTAAAATACACCAACTCATTTGAACATATTTGTAGGATTCATTTTTGTGTCCCGAGAGTTTTTTTTAAAATCACAGTAGTAATTACGGATTTTTCATACCAAGGGTGCCATTAAATATAAGTCTTCTGGTAGGCAGATTCAGAAACACTGGACTAGGCTGGCTTAAAATTAATATCCTTTGCTTTCCCAAACGGGTACAGTTTTGAGCGTTCTGGTTCAAATTAAATTTTATATGTGTAAAAAAAAAATGCTAAGTAAAATTCTCGTGGTTTGTTTCGGTCTGTTGGATGCCAGAATAACCGCTATACAGTCAGTTTCAGATGGAACGGTACTTTTTCCGAGAGTAACGAAGACTACTAAAACAATCTAAATTTATTTATTTATAAATTTAAATCATAGTATCAATACCTATTAACTAAAATTAACACCCGGTTCGGTGGTCGAACGGTCTTAGGCGCCACTCTCGCAATAGATCGGACTGCAGATGACCGGGACATCGAGGTTTGAATCCTGGTGGTGTACCGGTACACCTTCTAAATTAGTTTTTCTTCTTAAAACATTGGCTTTTTTTAGTACATATGAATATATACCGAACGGGTAGTAAGACGCGGTGCCAAATAAACTTCTTTTTAAAAATTACTCAACTTTTTTACCACCTTGGGAGCCCTGTCTTAGTAGCGTCCATACAATTAGCGACTAACGTTTTTTCTAATTTGAACACTTTTTGAACTGACTGATTATATCCGTACACGATTTATAAACTAACTTCTTAACTCTTTAATAGACACAACACCCAGTCTCCCGCTCATTAATTCATCACTGTGAAAGGGTAAGTCCACATTTCACCAATGGTACATTTTTTGGCCATCACGAGAATTGAACCCGTGACCCCTAGCTTAGTGGGCAGACAGATTGATCTAACGTATAGAATTTTTACTTTTTTTAAAATGCGTATTACGGCTTTACTTTCGAAAGTTTTTCGACTTAAATATCGACAATTCTCAATGTAAATGTTTTAATTCAAAATAAAATAAGGGAAAAGCAGTCTTTGTATTGCTCTAAAAATCGCTTTCTGGAGAAATTGTGGTTTCCCCTTTGAATTTCTTAAAAAAATAAAATATTATGTTATATCTTCGGCACATAGTCTTTAATTGGTTTATTTATTTTATATACCCGCCTCGGTAGCGTAGTTGGCTAACGTGCTTGTCGTGTTGAGCTCTACTGCTGAGGACGGGGAGATCGAGGTTCGAATCTCGGTCGGGTGAACTGGGGGTGGTTTTTCCTTAATGGTTTTCCACTCTCCTTCCACGCAAATGCGGGTTCACTTCCTCTTATTCAATCCTCCCCAATTCCTAATCCATTAGAGTAATTAGTACTTAAAGCGTATAACCCGAACGGGTAGTAAGACGTGGTGCTAAATATTATTTATTGTATAAAGGATGAAATCTGTTTAGTATAGTTTCGCAAATCATTGTCGGAAGGTGTTTCTTCCCGTTTTGAATTTTTGAATAATATAGCACAATTACTCTTCTGGACAGCTCGGCTCTCATTCTTTTTGACGCGCGCGCTTGTATTGTTACTAACGAGGTCTAGTTTTTATTTATAACCTGGTGTACACCTCGTGGCATACATCTCTCCTCTTTTAAACTATTCGAAAGTGTTTCGTGAAATATTTCTTGTTCTTCTAAACCTGGCTCGTGACTTAGAACTGTTTTCCGCCGAGTCGGTCACGGTGTTGTTGTCGGGCTTTTTTTTATTCTTCTTTCCCCAATCGGACTGTAAAATTGTGTGAATGTCGGTAGTAGGCCAGTCTGCCATTGAGTGTGTTCCGGAAAGGTAACACTATTTCGCGAGTGATGATAATTTAACAGCTGTGACTTATTTTTACGAAACAACTATTTGCCTTATTTTTCTCCACTTTTTAATTTGTGGTTAACTTTATTGATTTGAAGTTTTTTCTGAATGTAATTTTTTCTACTTATTATTTAGTTTATGTTGTTTGATTCTAGGGTCTTCTAATATATCTCTATTTGGAGACATAAGCTCAATATTAAATAATATTTAACTAATGCTAGTTTTGTTAAACTTATTTTTAACGTATTAGTCGTCAAATTGAACCATATTTCTAATTATTTGTAGCTGTCGCGTCAAGTGTTTCCGAGTGTCTTTACGACAGTGTTTATGTCGAGTCTTTTGACTATGACGTGTGTAGTGTAAGCGTAATTAAAGTCGTCTTGGTGTTAATTACTTGGTCTCACTACGTGTGGGCCCAAGCTCGAAGTAACACGTTACCAACATGGCTGTCGAGACTTTCTCCGATTACACCCAAGTGTAAGTACAGTTGGTGAAATAAAAACGATTGGACAGCGCTTTTTTATTATTTTTCTTAATTAAACTGTTTTAAATACTAATTTGACAGGTTTAAAAAAAAATTCGATAAGTGTTTTCTGTTATATTATTTGGTATAATTATTAGCTCAACAGGGATTTATGGCTATAATTGGAAGGAGTCCCTAGTTCGCTCTTATTTTGCGATTGAAATACTTAGTTTATCTAAGGATTTTTGTATATTATATTTGAAATTATTATTGGCACTAGGGCTGGGTTTGAGGCACAGTCCAATTTTTTGTTTATGGAAAGCACGCCAATAATATTTTGCGGTCAACATTGATAACATTTTATTGGTGTTATTTTAAAGGTATTAATACTATTTATCGAGTGACAATTTCACTGGACCCCACGTAACTTTATGTATAAATACGTGAAAGTAGATTTAGTGGGCTTATTATCATTATTATTAGCACCGCGTCTTACTACCCGTTCGGTTTACACGCACTTACGCTAATGTGTGGTGGTAGGGTGATTGTGAGATGAAATGGAGGACCTACAGCTTAACGTGGGATCCGAACCACGGTTGAGGTTTGGCATTCCCCACATTCACGAATTGTGATTAATACACGTCTTGTCAGAGGTGAAGGAAGGGTTTAGCAATCGGATAAGTCTGTGCAGGGACCGAGGATTGAACCCCGGACTTCCTACACAGAGGTCTGACACCTTACCCCTAAACCACCAGGTCACCGGTTTACTATGTGTCAGATATGATTCCTAATATAAATATTGGACTCTTTATTAAGTGGTGCCTTAGCTTAGCAGCTTTGTTGGCTCTCTACCGACACAAACGTGAAAGTTGGTTAACATTGAAATGTATCCACTAACTGAAATGTGAACTTAAACTATTCAAGTCTCTTACTTTTGGATGTGCAATTAATTTAAACTCGCAATGATGGTCGAATGGTCCAGTGCGTCACTCACTATAGACTGAACTTCCGGTAACGGAGAGATTGGAGTTCGAATCCTGGTCGGGTGTACTGAGGGTGGTTTTTTTTTCCTAAATAATTTTTTCTCTCACTCCACGTAAAATCATGGTACATTTAATCTAAATTATACCTTCTTCACGCCTACCCCATTAATATTAAAATGCAGAGAGCCCAAGCTGGTATTCAGACGCTGGGTACAAGGAAAATACCAGTGAAAAGTGAGAATCTGATCACAGGAGTTAGGTTCGATTCTATAAAAGTTTTGCAATGAAGTTTAAACTCCAGGCGCAAGTTGGAGACTTCTTGCTTCTTATATTGGTTATTTAATTTTATTATTTCTTTATACACAAACCATCAATAATGGAGTTTTAACACAGTTTTGAATTATTTTATGGCTAAAAATATACACACCACTGATCACGCGTGTACGTGACGTATATGGCGTCATACTCTCATTACGATAGTGGGTATTCGGTGACAAGTAAGTCAAGGTTCATATCCCTGTTGGGTATACATTTGAAGTGGTTTTCAACAAGTTTTTATAACTGATTTTCTCATCTCATATCCACGCAAATGCGGTTGCACACCTTTCTACCTTCCATTTTCCCTATGTCTACCACTTAGATGCTCTTGATTAAGTATTTAAAACTTTTAACTTTTATTGTAATCATGGAGTATCAAAGTACACACAATCTATTTTGGACCAGGTTATTCACAAGGCGCTTGGCACTGTTTTTAAAATGGCTGTTAAATTCAACATCGTGTATTTTCTTCTGGCTTATGTTTTTTTTAATAGCCGGTAAGGTAAAGTTTGGCTGTACTGACTATAAGTTACATGTTAATAACTTTTTTAAGCATCAAAATAAATGTTAACGTTAGGGTGGGGATAGTTTATGTTAAATAAGGTTAGGTTAAGAATCTTTGGTTTCTCCTTGGTTCAAATGAACTCCCATTACCTAGGGAGGCCACTGTAGGTGGTGATCTTAAGCCTAGTACAAACTGGACGATAATCACCAGATATATGCGACGATGTTTCTCGTGACCCGCCTCGGTAGCGTAGTTGGCTAACGCGCTAGTCGTGTTGTGCTCAACCGCTGAGGGCGGGGAGATCGAGGTTCGAGGTTCGAATCTCGTTTGGGTGAACTGGGGGGTGCTTTTTCCTAAATGGTTTTCCATTCCCCCTCCACGAAAATGCGGGTTCACTTCCTCTAATTCAACCTTCCCAATACCTAATCCATTAACGTAGTTAGTACTTAACCCGAACGGGTAGTAAGACGTGGTGTTAAATAATAATAATAATAATAATAAGGTTTTTCGTGGGAAACATCGCCAGTGTGTTCGGCGGTAAAAGATCAAAGAATATTGCAGGTGTCACGGTCTCCCACCTACAATGGGAAACATCGCTCGGTGCGGTCCCTCGCGCAAAAGCATCGGTGAACTACTTTTTGAATAAAATCCAATTGATGTATATTCCTCATCCTAGTCAACAAGAGGTTCCTCTTTTAGTTTGGTGGTGATTTTCTAATGATTACTACAGATTTCGTTACCATTTCAGCTCAAGTTGGTATCCTACTTTGTAATTCTGGGTGCTACCAAACAAAATACCGTTTCAAAATCCGATTTCATCATTCTTAAAGAGATTTTTTTTTTTTTGTAGATACGCACCCGTCATTGNGACTTCTGTGTTGGCGGCCGGGGTTCGATCCTCGGTCCCAGCAAAGATTTATCTGATTACCAAACCCTTCCTTCACCTCTGACAAGACATCTTGTGAATGTGAGGAATGCCAGGTCTCCACCGTGGTTCGGATTCCACGTTAAACTGTAGGTCCTTCATTTCATCTCATAATCACCCTACCATTACACATTAGCGTAAGTGCGTATAACCCGAACGGGTAGTAAGACGCGGTGCTAATAATAATAATAATAATAATAATAATAACAATAGATCTGACAATAAACAGCTACCATAATTCTCCCTTCATCCTAAAAACTCACTTTTCCACCAAAGTCCATTTCGCTTTTGTTGATATTTAATAAATAATAAAAGTGTCGGCAGCACCAGCTGCGATATGCTGATGCGTCGCAGAGAGGGTCTTTGAGGTGTGGACGCGAAACATCGGTGGAGACTTGTGTCCGGATACAAGTTGGCGTGTCCATGGGCGATGTTGCCGAGCCACCCAGTGGGTACTCGGCCTTAGACTCCTGGTTAAGGACCAGACCTTGGGTAGCTTGTATTACCTCAAAGTCTATCCAACGCATTAAGAATCATAGGACAGTAAAATAAACGTGCTATTTAAGAGACTTATGCTCTCACTTGGCAAATGTATCATTTATATGTAATTAACTAAACAAACACAAAGTATGTTTTTGAAAATATGGAACACTAAATGGTAATATTTTGATATTGGCTCGAAAATGTTACTGTATTAATTGAGTTACAATGTTATTTCTACATTCTTTAAAAAAAATGTGAAATCAAGGCCAAAATACAACTTTTACTCTAAACACTTTCTTAATTGCAGTAGCCCCGTGGCTTCTTTGGTGCTGACTGACAGCTCACAGCTGACTTCTGTCAGCACCAAAGAAGCCACGGGGCTACTGTAAATGGACAAAATGCTTGGCCTAGGTGCACACTTTTTTTTAGTGAGACTGTACCTTGAGGCCTAAGTTACATTTAATTCCATCTTTTATAATGTTGCGGCTGGCGTCTTTAACGTTCCGCTATTATAAGTTAGCGTACGTTTCGCTCGTGCTTTGGAACGCAACGGGCGAGGGGGTTTTTTGTAGTGAGATGACGTCACCTCAAACTTCTTTCGCACTATTCAGTCATTTAATGTGGCTCAGTCATTTGTTGGACAATGAATGCAAATGGGAATCATTTTTAGGGACCCTCAGAATCTGGAAGGTGCATTTTAATTATACTTTAGTAGATCAAATATTAATACCAATGAAAGTGTGAAACTATTCCTTAGTTATTCAAGATTTCACTATAAAAAAATTTGTATATACTTTCTCATACTTTAGGGACCCTGTGAGAATTTTTGGCCACCACGTATTCTTCTACTCTTTTAAGTTTATGGCTTACCTTCCTGGAAAAAAAAAAGTTAACTTCTTAGATTTTTTGGACTTTGAGAATTTTTCAACTTTGGTTTTTTTATAAAGAAAAAAAACAATTTCGGAGGTCATGATGGAAATTTTCTGTTAAATAATAGTTTTGCATCCTTTTAGGTTAGAGGCTAATTGCCTGAAATTTCAACTTCCTAGTCTATTGGGATTAGATTTTTTTTGCTTTATAGAAGAACTGGTAATTATTTAATTAGAGATTTCTGTAAGAAATATACCCAGGTTTATTTATCCCCCCCCGCATCAGATTTAAGAATATCTTCTCTTCCGTGTTGTTGCCGTAGCTCCCACAGGGCTGGCAACCTTTCAACACTGATATTCCCACCTACGCCACAATGCTTACGATTGCGAAACATGTCATGCGCTAATTTAGATTCACCCACTTTAGTCAGTCCTCGGGAGTTTCCGGTCATACAATAGGAGTTAGTTCTTTTGAGGAAAAAAAAAATCTAATCTAGATTCATTAATCAATATCGCAATGTTTGTAGGTTTAGCATTGTATAAAGTTGCTTTTATTATTATTTATGATTTATTATGCACTCGTTTTTGGTCCTCAATGTTGTGTGTGTGTATATATATATATATATATATATATATATATATATATA
>CABFVX010003722.1:0-13676 GCA_902151425.1 Timema shepardi | reverse complement strand
GTCTGGAGGGGGCCTCAGGTTGGACTAGCTTGGATTAAATAAAGCATTATAATAACTATGAAATAACAATGGTGGGAATTAAGTAAAAAAAACTATTGTTTGTAGCCAGTATTGATAAGATAGTACTATATTATTATTTTACAGGTGTTGATAATATTTATCAAAAGTGATAGCTGTAGATAACATGACTTGGCGTATGGAATACGTGCACGTAGATAAAGTAAATTTTCTAGCCTGCAGATAAGGTTCTTCCTATGGAAATTGCACTGTATTTATGCTCAATCAACCAGTATTGTATGCAGTACCTTCATTTGGTACTTTTCTAAGAGGAATTAAAAAAAACTGTAATCATTAGTGAAGAGTTGATAAGATTACATTTACATAAATAAAAATGCCAAAATAACACATCGCGATTAATTTTGATGGTATTCTTTCTTTCGCATATAGAAATAATGATTTAATACCATAAAAATATAATTTTCTGAAATTAGTTTAGAATAGTTACCCCTCTGTCCTGCTGTTCACAGGGTTAGATTCCCGTGTCATGCCACTGTTCAATTATATCTAAACTCGCTTCACTGGTCGAACGGTCTTAGGCGTCACTTTAGTGTTAGACTGGCCTACTGATGACGGGGAGGTCGGAGCTCGAAGCCCAGTTGGGTCTACTGAGGGTGGTCTTTCCTATATGGTTTCCCGCTCTTCTCCAACGTATATCGGGGTAGATTGCCTCTAAAATACCTCCTTCCTAGTTCCTACCCCATTTGAATAATTATAAAATATGCGTATGTCCTGAATAGGTAGTAAGACGTGGTGATAATAAATACTTTTAATAATTTGCTGGGCTTAATTTGTGCATTGTGCTCTAATGGTTTCACTTTGTCGCCGTTGACATAGAAAGCTTACATTAAATACCCCTAGTTATACCCCTAGTTAACTTAAATGTGGGTGCACTTTCTTAAATGTACATTTATCCTTACTCTATTGATTATGTCTCGAGTAACCCTTTTGTTAAACGCACTTATTATAAAATAATCGCCAAATGTATTATACATTTTTTTGATGTTAGGTTAAGATTTAGATGTCATCTTGTGCATGAGTTGAGCTCAAAGTTTATCTCGTGACATAGCAATATATGTTATTCTTGATTTATTTTGCTCTTAAACCTATCTAAGTTTGGTTTGTGTTTGTTCTTAAGGCATGGTAGCACTTACCTTTAGTTTGTTTGAGACCCGCTCGAAAACACAGAGCTCCTGCTCGTTGTTAACTAGTGATCCGCTAGATAGCATGCTGTCGTATGTAATGTGTGTGTAGCCCGCTAGATGGATCTGCTTGTATATTTCAGGTCCGAACCGAGCAAGAGAGTGAGGGTGACGTTCTTCGAGTCGTCCAAGCCTCTGGCCGTGACCTCCCCAGACCCTAGTGACCTGTTGGACCTGTTGGATGCTCCTGTTGGAAGCGTCATGACGTCATCCAGTCCCGTCCCCGACTCCGCGCCGCCTTATGACAGACAAGCCAGGTAAAAACTTCCCTTGGCACGAAGTAGAAGTGTTCCCTTGTCACCATCTTGCATCTAAAATTGCAAATCCATTACGTCAGCTATGTCACTATTTTAAATGTGTTTTTTTCTGGTTGTCATATAAGTGTTTCTTTCCTAGGTCAATCATTGCATGAATATTTCTAAATTACTCATCCCATTTTTCTCTAGATCAATCTTAAACAAAATATAAATTCCTAAACATATCGACTATCAAATGAAACATCTTAGCATGTGTTCATTACATTATACTATTAGATCCCACCTCCGTCAATAGCCTATAATGTTTTTCAGAACAGCTTTCTCAAATGGATAAATTATTGTAATCATGAAAATGTTCTTCCTTTGTATCGATTGATCTTTAAGTGATATATGCCACCTAAATTCAAAAAGTTGATATTATATTTCTTTCTGAATCCTGGACTTCAGTTGAAACGGCTAGACGGCTTTCATTCAAACTTGGTATTTATCTGTTTTATACTACCTCTAGGTCAAATCTGGATTTTAATTTTAAACTTAAAATCAAGGTTATTTTTTGTTTTGGAAAATCCTCATCATTGGGTCATCGCTCTTGGGATTGGTTTGGTACAGGTCTCCACTTTTGTTCATTCTGGGCCAATTGTTTTTTTAAATCTTTTTCCACCAACATCGTTTGATATCTGATTTATGTACTCAAGTCTTGGTCTCCATGAGTTTCTACCTTCCACATCTGCCTCTGTAATTATTTTCATCTAATTATTATGTTTCACTATATGGCCTACCATGTTAACGTCTTTTTTGTTGTTGCCTACATTTCAAAAGTTTCCTTTCATTTGCTTTTCTTAGCAAATATTTTTAAAAAATCGTCAAAAGATTTTGTTTAAAATTTTTACCTGAGAAGTATTTCATGTTATATAGAAAGATTTTCTGGGAAAATTCTATTTGGGATTCTGACTATAAGTTTTAAAATAGGTTGGCTATTTGGTTCTTTACTATAAACTATATGAGAAAGTAGGTACGATTGTGCCACATTTATTTTTCTTGAGTGTTTGGTGGTGGGAATTAAGAAAATTGGACAGCTTATCACTGTTTATTTTGAGATCTAAACTTCGATCCGCTAAAGAAGAAATAAAATCTTCCGACATTTTGTGGGTAACTGGAGTCTAGGAAATCTTGACGAGTCTCATTCCTTTGACTGTGGACAAATCGTTGTATCTGCCAGGTAACTTAGAATCAACCTAAAATCAGTCGCTTATGGATGCTTACGGCTGTGGAAAGAAAATTACGTATCTAGTGTATGGGCATAAGTATCGTGTTTGGAGCCCCATGTCTGGGATCTTAAAGAGGGCCGTCTCGGTTAGCTAGAAATTGCCACGCAGTCGTTCAGCTCAAACGCAATATAATTCTACAATACGTTATTTCGAAATTTACTTTACAACAAAATAAAGTAAAAAAATTCCAACAGGAATCTTTTTCCTTGACAACCCTATCGTATAAGCTTTATAACTAAAAACAATGTGTGTGAAAATGTGACATTTTCTTATTTTCAACGACTTTTTAATAATATTTGCGTAACTATGAAACTAGACTTGAAAAGCTAACAACTGGGAACATCTACAATATTTGAGAATCGTCAGCGAGCTTTTTTCTTTACCTTAAGATAAGACGTTTCGTAAGTTAGTTTCCTATTCTCACTTTCTTATTGACATGACAAAGGGTGGTTGCTGAAGGGCAAAAGGGAGTATACGTTTAGATAAAATTGAGTAGTCTTTCTAGAAAACGACACAGACCATTGTATTTTAAGCAGTGTGGCCTGACAGCGATTGATACTTAATCACCGACCCCGAGGGGGTCTCTTTCAATTGGTATTTTGACGATAGGATTTGACTGATTAAGCGGTCCATTAATCGGTGGTTCCCAGACGCTAGAAGCTATAAAATAACGCGCACCTGATAAAAAAAATTAGATGATTTGATTGGGCATTTAAAGTATATTTACCAGAAATGAAACCACTTTCTAATAACCGTCCGTCACTATCGCCTACAGAGTCTCTCTGTATGAAAGTCAAAGTTTGTTGAATCGCTGCTCAACACGTCTGTGCCTCACCCAAAACCCCTTTAATTTTTTCCTCCTGAACGTCAGCACTCCTACGGTCTAAGGGCTACCACGACATCACTCGCTCTCTGGCGAGACTCGTCAGTGAACCCAAAGCTTTTAAAATACCGATTGAAAATTAGGGAATGGTATTTTTTTTAAACTAAGAGTGATTCGACGGCTTCATACGAACTCGGCCCCGTTAAGACTTTGCCTACCTGTAGCGTCATGGAAGGTCAAGATAGGATTTCCAATGTTAGTGAATTTACGTTCTATTCCGCGAGTTTTAAAGATATAACGTTGAAACAAAAATCATAACTTCTTAAATAATTCTAAAAAGAATCGTGTCACGACTATCCTTTTTTATCTTGAAGTAGTTCTTTTGTAAACTTATTTTTTATAAATCATTTACAAATTAGGCTATTTGGCTTGGAGACACAAATGGTCTTTAGAAATCTTCCTGCCAGGCGGTAGATTAAAAAAGTCCGTGTAAGCATTTGTATATCTAGAATATTAAACAAGAAAAGGGTAATTTTAAAAAGCAAGTCAACGTTTTAATTGAGCAAATGTTTATTAGCTCTGTAAACACGTCAGAGTAAGAGGGGAAGTTTTATCAGCAAATAAACAAGAAGCCTCACACGGTGAACTGATCATTTTCTTCTGTCTCTTATTTCGTACATTGGTACCCTAAGTGGGATGGTGTTTAGACTGTTTATGTGCGTCAAGTTTAGATGCAACCCATTTAGCAAAATATCTTCGAATTCGCCAATTAGGCATCGTCTTTAAGGATCGTTAAGAAAAGTGATTGTTGGAGTTCAACCACATGTTGGTGTACTGACGACGCCGCGACTGTTTAACTAAGGATGGGTTTTAATGTTTCCTTAGGACAATAAGTGATGGATAGTATGACACAACACAATCCAAGCCTAGCCTAACCTAACCTCTGGCACAACACGTTTATCACCTAATAGAAGGCACAACACGATCCTAAGTTTATGCAAAATGATATATAAAATTTTTGGTTGGTTCACGGAGCTGAATACGCACGGTCTATGGGGCCAAATTTGTATTTCCACGGTTCGATCATGGGGATTACTCCTCTCATTAAAATTCTTTCATCTGGATTGGTCCGCGTCAGCAAACAAGCCCTATGTTACATCCACCACACAGTTCCTTATTATTTTTATATTTATGTCCACCCCGAGGAATTACCGATAAACTATCAACACCATTAAAAGCTTGAATAAATCAGTTCTTTATGAGTAACCTTAGCATGTAAACCGAACGGATAGTAAGACGCGGTGCTGAAAATAACGAGCTATCTTAAAACGGTCTGTAGTATAAAAAAAATACACCTCAGGAATTTTTTTGTTTTAACAGTAGACTACCACAGTTTTGTCAATATTTATTTAAACCATATAGCATCTAAAATAACCATTATAAAAGGCCTATATAATGGGCTGAATAATTTATGGGCACTTTGAAATAATAGTTTGCTACTGGCACTATTTCTACCTAACCAAGGGGTACAGGCTAGGGAAGAATTTGGAGTGAATCGAGGTAGAGGTAAAAGGAATAAACCTTGCTGAGGAATAAAATCGCAAGGATATACCTCGCCAATGATTGAACCCCAGCCCTTTCGAACTAGTCTTGCTTACTATAACTAGTAACTCTGCCAGGTTTGTGCCTCAGACCTTCTGCACAGTTTACGATACATTAGCATCCCTGTCCCACCAGCACCACCCCTTTCCACCATCCTTGCAGACAGAGAGTAATCGCGGGGTGGATGCGCCCCGCCCAGAAGCTCTGGGACGACGCCCCATTTGTCAGTGTCTGATTTCTGTCGTTACCACCTCCGGATCGTCTTCTGATGTCAGGTGAGGGTCACCCCTTCCTCCTTCATTACGTTCCTCATTAGTCTGCCAGGTGAGGCGATAGTTCGGCTGTCATCCATCTCTTTCTCACTCTTTTATCTCCGGTTCTATATTTTTTATTTCCCTCATTTTCTCTGTGACATCACCAGTTTATATCGTTGTGGTATCAACAGATTAACGTTCAAATTTAAATATGATCTGCACTTAGTAACGCTGTTAAATACTAATAAAGGTTTCTACCGATATGTGATATTATATGACATATCTGATGTACTGATTAAAAATAAATCTCTTCCTAGTTTATAACATCTGTGAGCTTACCAGCTCTACAGGGGGAGTGCGCAACCAAGACAATACATTTAAAATGTAGGCAAGCTAAATTTAGTTATATTTTAAATCCTTATGCAACTGGTTTGTTGCTTACATTCTTAATTGAAGGAAATGTTACATTTATTTTAAGAGATTAACGAAAGTAAATATGTATATATCTTTTCTCGTCANCTATCCATGGACCCCAAATTTAAAAAAAAAACTGAACTAGGGGAACAAATTGTATTTCTTTCATTTACAACTACATGCATCTTAGTTCCCGTTTGTGCTTTTAGCAACTAATCAAGACACATTTTGGAAAACGAGTTCTATTAAATTTGTTTAAAAAACCTGCATTTTTATTAATATAAGACGGAAAACCTAAAAAAAACGCTCTTCCTTGGACTACTGAACTTGGATATAGACCCTTGCCATACATTCTTAAGGTGGTAGTGTAGGTGTAATTGTTTTTTGGCAGTTTTTATGGCAAAAATAAATAAAATATTGATCCAGTAGAAACCTAGTGTAATTTTCTTCACCTGGTGATATAAACAGTTGTTGTATATCTGTCATGACCATTGCAGCATTAGATGAGAAGCTTTTTAAATGAAGAGAAAAAATTGTCATCAAATTCCAGGACACCCTTGACATATCGCACACACGGGAAAACAATGACGCAATTGTAGGAAACACAAATGTTGAGAAATCGGGTTTGATGGGGGTTTTAAATTGAGCCAGGATTTTCAAAATTGGTTTGTCATGAACCTTTGATATTTCGGGTTCGATGAAAAGTTTATGGTTGATACTTATCTTTGGATGAAACAATTTTCAGAATTGGCAAAACTGTAGTTGGACCCAAAACCTTAGGTACGTTCCAATTACGACATTGCTACTCTGGGGAACATAATCTTTTTAATGAATTATGACAGCCCAATGTGTGCTTTGAAGCTATTTATTTTGTTAATTTAAGGCCATTAATGCCCTTTTAAGGATTATTTTTGCAAAAGAAACTTTTTTTTAAGGTAATGACAATTATTGGACAGAAGAATAGATGGCAATATTTTAATTAATAAATTAAACATTTTTTAACAAAATATTGAATAATGGAAGAGTTTACTCCGACAATCGATCAACTTCGTTTTTCCTACATTTTCTCGAACAAGCCAATGAAACGTGCAAAATAATTTGGAATGATGTTTCTTTCAAGTAAGCCCGACAGATATTTTCCTTTGCTGTCCACAGTTGGAATTTTTTATTTGTATGCTGGTTTAATTTTTATTGATTTCACTGATTTTGCTTCTGATGACCGCCTAGGTCTAATTTTTACTTCCTTCCAATCCTGCTGACTGGAGCTTGTTTTGTACGATTAAGTGTCGCTATCTTTAACGAAGCAGTTTATCTTAAGTTCTGACATTTTGTTTGGGTCACCATCCAGGTTTTTAGTGAACTTGAATTAAAACTCCTCTGCCAATAATCTCAAATCCACAAAGTCACTGTACCCTAATTCTTGGACAACAAAAGGCCCTAAATGGATGTGTGTAAATGTGCTCAATTTTGTTCCGGCCCAATAAGTCAGCTTTCTGTACCGTTGACCAGTATGATTAGTTTCTCCAAAACCATAAAACTGCCTTAAGGTATGGCAGAACTTTTAGGTCAAAACCATTCTAGGTGAAAGAAAGAGGATATTTTTACGCAGAACCTAGTTACATTCACAAGGAAAGCTGATTAGAGGCTCGTAAGCATTTGCCAAGAATAAATCCATCTTGCTAGTGCTACCGGTATTCAAATTTTCACCAGATTTATTATCATAGCTTACATCCATTTCCGAATCAGTATGGAAAAGATTGAAACGATCAGCTTGTAGAGAGTGCCCACCCATTGGGCCTTCGGCTTCTGATTCTGTCAGCTCAATGGAACGCCTACAGGCATTGGCCTCCATTTCATCTGAAAATAATGGTTTGATAAATAATCATGAATTCTAACTAAAGTGGGAAAAACTAGGCCTACTTTTAGTAGAGTAATGCAGACGAGTAATACATCTCAATGAAGAATGAAAGATAAAAGAAAGGAATGTTTTACATATCTCCAAAAAGTAAAACTATTAGCTGGTTTTTGAGAATTTCAAATGGACATGTCCTTACTACTAATATCATTAGAGATTTTCAGAGATTTTCGTCTGTCTTATTACTTTAGTTCACACCCCCTGGCGAAGCATGAACCATTCTCAAAGAAATAAGCGGTCCATTTTTAGCTGTGTCTTTTTCATCTTCTTCTGAGCGCTAGTTCAATGATTTTTTTTTAGCTCGACTCATAATTTTTACACAAACTAGTCATATTCATTACTCAAAACAATGATATATAAGTGTTCTCTACCTGAACAAAAGATTTGAACAAAAATGACGAAAAGAACATTTAAGCCTATGATAATATAAAAGATAAAAGGAGAATAACAGCACAAAATACATTTTTGTCATTGTTCTTCTAGACGTCATTCAAGTCGGGAAAAGAACAGCAGAAAACACATCTAAAACATTGTTCTTCCGGATGCATTTAAGTTTGAGGATTCTAAGTAGAATAACGACAGAGAAAAACACATCATTGTTGTTCTGTAGAGACAGTTAGTTTGTTGTTCTAACGGTGACTTAGGTCACTTTACACTCAAAATCAACACTCCTAACTCGAAGGCTCATGCGCAACTATCCATGATGGTGCTGTAGCACCGAATTTGTGATTGGTTCCCGCTAAAAACAATGACATGACTGCGCTCTACTCGTGACTATGAGAAATACACTCATGTCATTGTTCCAGGGTAAAAGAATGAACTTTTGTAACAATTTGACTCACTTATCTCAACCTAAGCAATATTCGCAGTTACGTCACTTTTCTTCCGCGGGTCACCACGGGAAGAAAATCACACTACGTTTCTACTGGAGAGTTATTAGATTTCTTTCGACCAAAATAGTTTTGATTTGAAAACCGGTAAAATACTCGTGTTCCTCACACGCCACGACAATAAAGGTATGGCTACACGGAGCTGACCCGCATGTTCTAACAATTTTTATATTCTTTATAGACAGTTATTTCAAAATTAGTTTGTATTTTTATTTTTACTTGCCTAGGCTTTCACCTATTTTCATTAAGTTGGCTATTGATTACGAAGATTAAAGTTTTAAGTTAGCTAATAATTAATAAGGAGAATGTTTGTTTGTTTGTTTGTTGTATTTGATATTGCTTATCTTGTACGTGACGTTGTAAACAATGACCACAGTGTCACACGTGCAACGGCTGTGAAAGAAATGACGTTCGGAAGTTCCATCGGCATCGGCATCAAAAGGCATGCCCTAATGCTCCCTGAAGGGGAGCACGAGAGCAAGTTCGAACATTTTCGGTGGTAGGTGCTGGCTACACGGTCCGCACCGAGCAATGCTTTCTCGACGATTCATCCGCGCCGGTGCGGAACGGACTCTCGTAGCCACTTGCATTTAAAAACATGGATAGCATTCCACCGGGAAAATGCGGCACGGCTGCGTGTAGTCTGTCCTTAAAACTGATTGGAATGACAACAGTTCTCAGATGTATGCGTATATTAACATTCNGGGGGGGGGGGGACTGTTGTCATTCGGATGAGCTTTATAGTCTCGGCCACACGTTCCTTGTGATTGTAGTGTTTGCTCATCTAATTAAAATAAGTGTTGTAACGCTGCGTCTCTCTCTGGCGGATGTGAACTTGGCCGCTGTCCCAGGTTGCACAAGGCTTAGGATGATGTCAGAATGCATGGGAGAATGTCAACTTGAGGTCGAGACGCAGGGAGAACGCAACAGTCGCACTGTACTATGTGACGGCTGCAGATGTACTTTGATTTAGTCACACGTCAAGTTATGTGGTCTGCAAGTGTCACTTATGAAAGATAATATGAATACCTATAAAATATCCGGATACTGAACCGGCGGATACGGGGGCCCTACTGTAGGTTTTATAATATTAATTATAAAATTTCACTGCAAATTAAAGTATTCTAAAATTTCATATCACTTACTTTATTACCACTCCTCCAGTCTAAAAATAAATGACGAATTAAAAGATAACTGACTAAATCGTAAAAATTACATAATTTAGGAGGGCAAGGAGGGGGGGCGGAAATTTTTATGATTCCTTACGTGTGGGGAGAAGGGATGCCAGTCTGGTAGGAGGTATCAAAAATCATGAAAAAAATCCTTACGTAATTTAAGGGTGGCCTGTTGAAAAGTTTATAATCGCTGTATTTAATTAAAAATTAAATGTTAAAACACGATCGTGCAGACAAACCCATTTTCATATGAAGGGCCCTTGGAAAAATATTTCAATATTGTTTTGTGATAAACATTGATAACACTTAACTAATTCACTAGTGTTATTTTATAGGTATTGATAATATCTATCAAAAATGGCAATTGTAGAGTGACTTGACGTATGAATACGTAGAATTAGAGCTAGTAGATTATATAGCTGTCAGATAAGGTTCTTTCTATCAAAATTTGACTTTTTTGTTTGTTTTTACCATATAGCATAATTTGAAACATAATTTTCAAAACAACTGTTTTTAGTAAACTACCCTCGAGTAACTTTTAAAATAAATGTACCCACATTTGTAAAGAGGGGGAATAAGTAAATCATTTAAGGCGCGGCAGAAGGGAGCGCGATTAATTTTACAGTTTGTATAGCATTAAATTTTTTTCGGTCAAAATAAATCAAATATTTCTCCAGTAGCAACATAGGGTTTAGTTTTCTGCACATGCTATTATCGACAGATCTTGAATATCTGTCAAGGTTGTCCTGGAATTTTGTCAAAACCTTTTCTCTTTATTTAAAATGTTGACAAAATTCCAGGACACCTTTGACAGATATTCAAGATCTGTTTATATTATCATGCGCGGAAAACTAAACTCTGTTGCTACTGGAGAAATATTTTTTTTTTATTTTTGCCAAAAAATGTATATTCTATACCAACTGTAAAATTAATCGCGCTCCCTTCTGCCGCACTTTAAAAGGCTGGATTCGAAATCCCCACCTTCCTTGCTGTACCGGAAATCCAGTTCAGTGCGAGAATGACACTTTATACCGTTCGACCACTGTGGTGGGTCTGTTTTTTTTAGCTCTCCACGGAACCGAGGCCTGTTGGCTAAATGGCCGCACAAGTGCTGTGCTCTCCAATTATTGGACACATCGCCCCACGTCCACGCGCCTTCGTCCATCCCGTAGTGGGGGGATGTGGGGGCTGCAACAGATCCTCATTGCTCGTTACCCCAGTTCGCGGGCCGATTGATACCACACCCTTCCCTCTCACATGTTGCATCGCCATTTTCAACTCACTGAAGTGGGTTCATAAATATAGTCCGTCGACCTAGTTCAGAGGAGTTACAAACAAATACATATTAATTTTTCTATACATATATTTTTGGCATCGTTTGGAGGAGAGTGCTTACAGTTAGCCATCCTGATATTTTCCTTTTTTTTTCCGCGAGTTCGCTTTTTAGAGGTGATGTTTTATTATTATTGTTATGTCTAGTAAAACTCAACTAATTGGTTTGTGGAACGAGTTATAGAAATGGGACAGGGTTGCTTGCGTCTTTCAGGATTATGACGTCGCAACAATACATTTCACGCCGCGTTTGATTGTCGTTTTATCGGTAACCTAAATAGACTAGACTGCATATGACGGGGAGATCAAGGTTTTAATCCAGGTTGGGTGTACTGGGAGTCCCCCCGCCCCCGTTAAGTCTAAATTCAACCCTCCTCTTTCCTGACCGGGAAATGGTTAAAATGCGCATAATTCGAACGAGTTGTGGTGTTAAAAAAAAGTAACTTTCACATTGGCGGCCAACTACTTGAGAAAACACGACCGGGAAAAAAAAAGTGGATTTTAAATAACGAGGACGAAAGACTGCATCCCTCCGCCCTCCTGGCTTCAAATAGTTCCTCCAGAACCAGTCGCCAGCACACTTGACTGCTATTCGACCTTTTTTTTTTTTTCACGAACCCCCAGATATAATTTCTCTTCCATTTTTATAGCCTACCCCCAAAAGTTTTTTTTCTAGCACCGCGTCTTAGTACCTGTTCAGTTTTACGCGTATGTAGGCCAATTACGCTAATTGTTTTTTAGGGATTAGGAAGGTAAATAAAATGTGTCCATATTTGCTGGAGGGAGAGTGAGAAACAGTTTTGGAAAACTCACCCCAAGTACACCCGGCCAAGATTCGAACCTAAATCTCCCCATCATCGGCAGTCTCGTCTACTGCGAGAGTAGCTCGTTAGACCACGTGGCCATCTAAGTGGGTACCCCCAAAGTTGTTGGTGAATAGTACAAGCTGTACATATTCTATAATATACATCTAGGAGGGAAGGGCGGAGAGACTGGCACTTACAAATCGCATGTCTTTCTTTACGTCTGGGTCTTTTGTGGCCCTGATTATTCAGCGTGATTACATTCTTAAATTTTTATACAGTAGGCCTACATTAGAGATGTGAGACGGAAAACTTTCGATTATTATTTCCTCTTGATTAATCTCAACTGATTAAATGGATGATAATTAGTGGTAGTAATAATAGTAGTAGTATTAGTAATAAGAAACATCTGCTTCGGTGGTCGCATGGTCCAACGTGCTACTCTCGCAATAGACTAGACTACTGATAACAGGGAGATCGGGGTTCGATTCGGGTGCATCGAGGGATGAGGGAGGTTTTTTTCTAAATGGTTTTCCACTCACTCTCCACACAAATATGGGTGCGATTCCTGTAAATTCAACCTTCCTTATCCCTATTACATTAGCGTAGTTAGTACATACGCGTATAAACCGAACGGGTAGTAATCCGTGGTGCATAAAAAAAACTAGTAAAGAAACAAATGAATGTGAGCCTCTGCAGATCCGTTATGTTGATAAATCACACGTCAATTTTTTATCATCAATAAGTTAACTAATAAATTTTAAGGTTGGTTCAATATTTCTCCCCCCTCCTATCCTCCGTGTTTCCTAACTACCCCTCCCCCTTCTATAAGCTACTCGTTTCTTAACGCACGGTATTTTGAGGTGCAATAGGCCCTAGATTCCACCTTCACAATATAAACCTTCCACCCCAAGCCGCCACTGCGGAAAATTTTCCTATTCAAAATTTACCGGATTTTTTTTTATATCTACAGTATATAGACGCGACATATGCTCTGTGTGCACCTCTGGTTGAATACCGCTGCTAGTAAACGCTCACTAAAACTGAACCTGTATGAAGAAAATTTAAACTGTTTAGTTTCGAATATCCGCGTGTGGATTATCCGGTTTCCATTGTACATGCGTTCAGGATTTGTTTTCCCCCTTTCCATTTGCCAGCCACGTCGCGTGAACGAGACCTGCTAGCAATTTTCAGATTTCCGAAATGTCGCTGTTGTACTTGCAGTCTGACAAACATCACGAATTATAATTTTCTAACTAAACCTGTGATTTTTTTTACTTCACTTATCCTACCACCCATTAGGTTTGTATGCAAATGTGTTGGGGATTAATAAGGTTGAATTTAGAGGAAATGTATCTGCTTTTGCGTGAAGAGAGCGGAAAACAATTTAGGGTAAACCACCCTCAGATTGTCAACCGGGATTCTAACCCCAATCTCCCCGTCGTCGCCATTCCAGTTTATTGCGAGTTTTGACTCTCTAGAGCGTTGAATTGAGTTTTACCAATTTTTTAGTTATTTTGGCATGTGATGGTAGTTTACATCTAGGCTACTATTAAATCTGATGATCCCTTCCTTTCACTAGTCGGAAGATTTAACTCAATCTTCTCGGTGCAGGCTGGCAATGAACACAGGTACGGCTCCTTCTTGGACTTAAACACCCTCATATGCGTGATGTCCCAGACAT
>CABFVX010003721.1:45704-79328 GCA_902151425.1 Timema shepardi | reverse complement strand
CGGTCCCCATATCGAAATCACCACGTCACTCCCGCGTCACGAAAATCGGTTACGTCACCGAATAAACCGGCCCCCATACTACTAATAATGTTTTATAGCTTTGCCAAATGTCTTTACAAAAGTTGAAGTAATGTTACCGAATAGTACCTAATTGTACCATTCACACTGATAGGACTGTGCTGGGACTGTGTAGTTAGCGTTACTGTTTTGCTCATAGCCAGCAGTAGACATGGATAAAACAGAGAAAGCTGTGATTGCTGCATGTGGTCATTATCTTACTTCAGTTTATAAAAAGAGGAGAAAACGAAGAAAATACTGGGTTCATAATTTGTTTAAAGCAAGAGAAGAAGGAGAATTTCACACTATATTTGGGTGAATCAGAGATTACCATCAAAAGTTTCACAAATATTTTATAATGAGTGTTCCGAAGTTTGAAAACTTACAGAAACTTTCAATAAACAAAGGTAGAAAAAAATGGATACAAGATTGAGACGTAGCATAACGTCAGAAGAAAGGCTTGCTTTAACATTAGGGTAAGCTTATATCAAATTAAATATTATCTATAAAATTGAACTGACAAACAATCATTATAATTAATTTATATCCTATGTGTTGTTTGTTGTTTACTGCAATATTTTCGCAAAACATAAGCTCTTACATCAGTTATGCAATATATAAAACAGTTAGCATAGCATCTAAACATTTTAGTTTTAACGTAAATTAGACAGCAATAATACCAGTATTTTATCTATAAATATAAAGTTTAATGTATTTTTGTGTGTGTCTGAAAATGATAAACCACCTCTAGATGAGCTCAGAAACAAAGATTTGGCAATAAGGTAAAATGATTGCCCCATATAACCAGAAAAATATGGAAATCGGAAATTTCAAATTGGGGCTCTGGGAAATGGGAGGGGGGTTATAATTAGAAAAAAAAAATGAAGAGGTAGAAAATGAAATGTTGCAATCAAGTTAATTAAGGGACAGCCTAAACTATTCATAAAAGTTAAAAAATCTAATAAGAATTTAATGGGACTACGGTAAAAGGGGGAGGCGAGCTATAGACTAAAAAATTGTGTGTGTCATAAAAAAGAAAGCCAATTTTAGATTATCTGAGAAAATCTATTTTTCGTGAAAGTAGACTGAATACCTTATATAACTATATTAAAATATGTCTGTAACTTTAGTTATATATTATAGAACAATTTCCGTGTGAATAACGGGTTATTTAGCTAGTTATTTTAATAAAACCCAGACAGTAAATGTATATGTGACACATATGTAATTATTATTTTCAGGTACCTGGCTTCGGGCAGCTCCCAAATATTCATGAGCTTCAGTTATAAAGTTGCACCCTCGACTGTAAATTCAATAGTTATGTCAACATGTGAGGCAATTTGGGAAGAACTTTCGTAGACGGAATTACCACAACCTACAGGAGTAATGTGGGAAAAAAGGCAGAAGAATTTTATTCAATATGGCAATTCCACAATTGTATCGGCGCTATTGATGGGAAACATGTTGAAATTCAAGCTCCAAAAAATAGTGAATCTCTTTTCTTTAATTAAAAAAAAATTCTATAGTGCTGTTAGCGTTAGTCTATGCAGATTATAAATTTGTCATAATTGATGTTGGTGGATATGATAATTCAAATGACGGGGGGACTTTTTTCAAAATCAAAGTTAGGGAAATCTCTTGAAGCCAATACGCTCTATATACCCAATCAAAATAATTTGCCAAACCGTGAAGAACTATTGCCCTACATAATAGTTGGGGACGATATTTGCTTCTCCCTTATCCAGGAAGCTCGGCCCGAAGTAATGAGAGCAAAAGGATGTTTAACTACAGAATGTCAAGAGCACGCCGAGCTGTTGAGAATGCTTTTAGTATTCTATCTCAAAAAATTAGAATATTTTATGGTATAACTCAACTATCTCCTGAAAACGGAGACAAAGTAATCATGGCTGCGTGTGTCTTGCACAACTATCTTATAAATGATATCACTGTAGGAGACTTGGAGACTGAAGTCAATCCGGAGTTAAATAATTTAACATTTCGTCGTTTGGGAAGAAACTTATGTGAAGAAGTCTCAAGGGTTAGAGATAAATACCGTGAGTATTTTTCAAATGTTGGATCAGTCCCTTGGCAACTGGAAGTAGTAAGAAGAGGGAGAACAGCTGTTGACGACTAAAATGTTAATAATAAATTATGTCACTTTTATTATATTCGTACAAATTGGTCAAGTTAACAAAGTATGAATATTATATTTATTCTTAATATTAAAAGACCAAATATGAAGTAATTGTATATACAGCTTAGGCCCCTATCATGTTTTACAAATACTTTATTATGAATATATTTTAATATTGTGTGTGATTTAGAAGTAAATAGTTGACAAATTACATGCAAAAGTTACGCAAAATAAAATAAAAAGAATAAGTTCATAGTATTATAATTAACACACTTTTTATTGAGTTTGTAAATATTTCATATTAGGATAGTTTACAATCTGATTTTAAGGGTGAGGCAAAAAGGACTCTGCAAAACTTAGTTAGTAAAATTATTGGAATGTATTTGGTTGAGGTTGTGGAGGAACAGATTTGGTAGGAATCGGTCGATTTTGTCGAAGAAGTTCAATTTTTCTGTCATTTACCAGATTAAAAGATTCCCGATTAATATCTGCCTGGTCCAACTCAGGGAACTTTGGCATGGTCTCTGAAATGTCTTCAAAGAATTTATATTTTTTATTGGGGCGGACCTCATTATTAATTGTTTCTCAGGACTTTATAAAATGTGTTAATGCTGTCATTATTGCACAAGGTACAGGTTATTTTGGACGTATTTGAATTTGATGATGTTGACAGGGATGGAGAAGGCATCGGCCAAATCCTCCTCAAATTCCTCTGGATTATCTTCCTCAAATTGTTCATTTGTCTGAGTTCTGTAACAAGATATCTAGGAATACAATTTGCAGTAATAAAAAACATGTTTAGCCAATTGGTTTATTAAATTGAAAGATTTTAATCAAATCAATGTGTAATTTTCTTTCTTCTAAGTGATGTTTGAGAAATTGCATTTAATCCTCAAAACGCCAATTTCTACTCTTTTTTTTTCTTGCTGCTTGTTCGCTCGTTTTTTTTCTATGCAAGGTTCTTCTAAAGTAGGCACGCACCATTGTCCATTTAGATTTACAATTTTCAACTGAAACAAAATATTATATACAGAAATATTTTAATATGCTGTTCTATTGCGTTCATACTATTGGTCCTAGAGACCTATAATATTTTTTTGTAAAATCTGATCGTACTAGATCTATTTTTATTGTTTTCTGATTTAATTCTAAACTCTACATAGAGTGTCATTCCTGCTTACCAGGTAATATATTTTTGTTTAAATATGTTGTAACACAAAATATATGTAAAGGCTTAATCTCTTGTGTAAGGGAGGATTAGGAGGGTAGCTAAGAGTAATACACTTACGTGAAAGAAGAGTCTAATCATAGTGAAAAATCAAATGTATAAGCCACACTTGGCCAAGATTCGAACCACGACCGCTGGCAATACAATATATTGCAAGATTGGGGCCAATACATGACCACTTATTTAGTCTATACATTATTTTATTTTAACAATTTAACTTTCATTCATATACATTATTTCTGTAAGATAGATAAATAAATTATGTTTTTACTTCAATCTAAACAAAGACCATTAATATTGTTTTAATACGAATACAATTACCATTAAAAGTACATGAATAAAATGTTAATGACAGATTTAAAATAAATGGTTGTAAATCGATTATTGGCTACCTCAATTTTTTTTATTTATTTTTTTTCCACAGCGTACTTTTACCCCTTCGGCCTATAAGCTTATGTACTAATTGCGCTAGGAATAAGTAAGGTTATATTTAGAGGAGGTACCCGTATTTTTTGTAGCGAGAGAATGTAAAACCATTTAGGGAAAAACACTCTTGGTACACCCTACCGAGATTCGGACCTCTATATCCCCATCACAGGGGTAAGTGTGTTGAACCATGCGGCACCGAAGAGGTTTACCTAAATTTAAAGGAATGTGTTGGTAAGGTAAAACATAATATTGAATGCTGTTAAATGTCTTTAAAAAGTCGTTACTTACCTCTTGCATTCAGTTTCTCAGCTATCTCCTTCCAAATATTTTATTTAGGGAGATTATTATCATAATCTTTATACTGCAAATTATACAAGCATTCATATTCTTGAGCCAACAGTTTTGGTTTATTGCACACAGTTGTGTTAACAATGTTGGAATGTTCCGCAGCCACTATCAGATTGTAGATAAGAACCTTCTTGAAGGTTCACCGATTGCCGGAAGAAGCCTAAGTAGGTGAAAAGACACTACTAAGACGAAATTAAGGCGACACCATCTACATTCACACTAATAGGACTGTGGTGGGACTGTGTTCGTACCGTTCTGGACCGTGACCTTGGGAAATCACTTTTGAAACGATCCAAGACTACACAGTCCCAGCATGGTCTTCGCACAGTCCGAGCAATGGGAATCAAATTTAATTAGTGGACTTTTTCAAACCATACTGGACTGAACTTAAAAACCTTATTAAGTATTCATCAGTATAACTAAATTATTAGAGTTGAATTATCATTTCCTACATTTTTATAGTAGTTTCATTGGGAATAGTATTATGGATATAACTTAACTGAACCCAAGTTCACTAGAATTAAATTTATAAAACTAGAGCTTTAATTTACTTACTAAAAATTATTGCAAAATGGCCTTATCTTTTTAAAAACTAAGTTGCCCTAAATAACATGTGCATAATTTCATAAACATAAGAAATAATCTCACAAAAATGAGGCGTAGCCCCACAATATTAAGAAATAACATCACAAAATCAATATATAATTTAAAATGATTAAGAAATATCGTCAAGATAAGGTATAACCCCACAAGACCTAACTTCAAAACACACTGTTCACTAGAACTATCATAGTAAAACTAGCTAATCTAAATATACAACCTTATAGGACCTATCTTAAGTGATCCTTTTAATTTTAAACTCACTTGACACCATTAAAAATATATCTCCACTCCTGCTACGGGAGTGCTGCGGATTATTGGGGTAATAATATGGAATTGTAGCCCCTTTTCATCTTCTAGGACAAAAGCAGGCATACAGAGTTACAAAAATAAGGGAAGAATGAATACATAGTGAGCATATAGGACTATTAAAAACGAATATATTATTGGATAATATATCCGCTCATATTTCCAAGCAACCCATTCTGCATTATTGCGGTAAACCAAAAAAGAAAGACCAAAAAATGATGAATCAGCAAATTACTAAACAAAATTCCCAAGAAGGTGTAGACTACTTAGCTAAATTGAACTAAAGTTGAAGTCAACAAGTTGGAAATCAGCTATAAACATTAGTTTTATTTATAAACAAAGGATAAGTAATAACAAAGAGGTAAGCACAAAAAATGTATATCAAAAGGATATATACAATATTCATTTAAAACAACTAGAATATTTACCATACAATATTCTCTCTATTTTATAACTGAAGATTATATATGTTTAGTCAAAAGAGAAGAATTTAATAACGTCCAAAATTTACATCGATAACGCCATTAGTCGAGAGGACTTGGAATAGCCAATACCATTTCATTCACTTGATTTCTCCAAAATACTAACGGTTTATTTAAATATAAAATTTCTAAGTCGACTTCCCATTATTACATTTCTACTCCACTATTTGGGAGGATTTTTAATAGACAGTAACAGTTCTCATAGAATAAATAGTAACATTTCTCTCCTGAAAGTACTAACTGAATTAGTACAAGATTCAACATAATATAAACTTGAGTCAACTAGACTCTTTCCACGTCAATTATTTAAGTTCAATCTCAAATAGTCAGAAGGACTTTGAATAGATAGTAACATTTTTAACCTGAAAGAACTAACTGATCTAGTACAAGATTTAACATTTTATAAAATAGAGTCAACTGGACTGCTTTCACGTCAATTATTTAATTACAATTTCCAATAGTCAGAAGGACTTTGAATAGATAATAAGATTTCTTTCCTGAAAGGACTTACTAATTTAGTACAAGATTTAACATAGTATAAACTCGAGTCAACTGGACTTTTTCCACGTCAATTATTGAGTACAATTTTCAATGGTCAGAAGGACTTTGAATATATATTAACATTTCTCTCCTGAAAGGACTAACTAATTTAGTACAAGATTTCACATAATATAAACTTTGAGTCAACTAGACACTTTTTACGTAAGTTTACTTTCCAAAGCACAAAGTATTATTATCATAGCAAATAAAAATTAAGGCCGAAAAGGAATTTTAAAATACAACTAGCCGAAAATTAATTTAGTTATTGGATTTTAAAATACGTAGGTGTGTCCAAGATTGATATCCTGCTAAGAGTGAAGTGTCCTCCGATCTCCTGGCAGTATTTATTTGAAGTAATTTAGTGTATTTTAGGAATTAAACAATGTAGCTACGATAAGACGCTACAGTGGTTTCCCTTTGTCTTTATATCGCAGTGCTATGGTCGTTATAAATGCTGCCACTCTCACCCATAGCTATCTGGTACGTAGATAGATGTACCGAACCTCCAACCTCTACATTTATTCAGTATTGAAAATGCTGCTGCTCTTTTCCAGTATCTTTGAGTAGCCTTTTACGACAAGCAGAGATAACCGAGTATATATTCCCCTTTCCCCATTCACATGAATATAGTAGTTAAAACAATTAAAATATATATTTATTGTATCAATTTGATTTCATGCCAAATAGAGATTGCATGGACCAGATATTTGCATTGCAACAAGTGATTGAAGAAATTGTATTGTGCATTTGTTGAGCTGGAGAGAGCTTACGATTGTATTAATAGGAGTCTGCTATGGAACGTTCTGAGAGAATATGATGTGGATCCATGGTTAGTTAATGCAATAATAATGGCGGTGTATCATGGAAGTGAAGCATTCGTTAGAGTTGATGTAGCTTTGAGCGAACGGTTTGACATTAAACAGGGTGTTAGACAAGGTGGTGTTACGTCTCCATGTGTTTCTATGTATAAATATGTGAGGCATGCTTGTGAGGAAGCAGTTGTTGTACAAATGGACATTGTGAATGTGTTGATGATGCCATATTAATGACTGAGAATGAATGTGACTTTTAGAATGAATCATCTCTTTTGAATGTGGTGACCGGCATAATGGATCTACATATAAATGTATCCAAAACTAAGGTCATTGTTTTTTATTCTTACGGACCAAGATATGATTGTGAGCTTAGTATAAATGGAAAACTGTTAGAACGATTGAATGATTTTGTGGATCTGGACAGAATGTTCTGTAAAAATGAAAGGATAAATGGTGAAATCAATAAACGGGTGAATGAATCTCGGCGACTGGTTGGGTGTATGTGGACTATTTCAATTAATGAAGAAGTACTGTTGAAAGAGACAAAGATGGTAGTATGTAACAGTGTTTTAGCACCAATATTGTTTTATGGGTGTGTAGCGTGGCTTTGTCAGTAGAAACATCGGACAAAAGTAAGTGCTGTTGGAATTAGATATCTTATAAATATATGTGAAAAAACTCGTATGGGCAGAGTCAGTATCAAATGGGTGCTGAAGGATTGTGGCTTGAAAGGAATCAAATAGGTAAATGTGAAAGAAGTGTATTACATTGGCCTAGGCATGTTGAAAAGATAAGTGTGGATAAAGTGACAAAGCAAATACATGAAGGTAGAGTGTGTGGATCAAAAGGAAGGAATGGATCAATTACGGTGTAGTTTTATGAGCTATATGCACAGTTTCTTGCCTACCCCGTGAGGGAATGGCGTGATTATGTAATAACCTCACTGAAAACATAAACGTATGTAATATATATAATATGTATATATAAGAATAAATCAATTATAAGTGAATTTGCATCTTTGTAAGCGTATATTTGTTATTTCAGAAACAACCCTGTAGGTTCATCATGTTTGCTATGTATGTTAAGCAGTTGTCACGCAATAATATTATGTACTAATCCCCTTTTATCCTGTCAGTTTTCAAATAAATAATGGTGCAAACTACCATCACTAAATAGATAAGTTTTTTAATATGTCATCTCATTACCCATTCGTGTTATATATAAGCATAGTTTCACTTTAGCAAACACATAAAATAGTTATTTAACACGACAATGGTAAAAGTATGAACACAATGACTTAATTCCACCAAAGTTTTAAAAGTAGGAATTACCGGGATATCAAATATAACAGCAAACTAATTAGATTAAGTACGTTGATCTACTGGTAGCGCAGCGTAGTGCAGTTCAAGACCCAACCATGCAGAGGCAAGGTGCTCTGCCACTGTGCGCGACTCGGCACTTTTTATTTTCTCCGCCGAATCCTTGCCAGCGTTTTGTGTGGGTGCTCGGGTGTGAGTGGTGCCACTTAGATACATGTAAATAATAAAAGGTGCGATGGCACGCAGAGGTGTGTGGAACAGTGTAACACTGCATTGAGAGTCCACCTATTATAGTAGTACAACAGCTATAGAAGTTCATCTGAGATTTGACACTTACGGCTATCAAAGTATAAAAGATTGTAAACATTAATGGCAAACAACTGTATCAACTAGTGACATCACATTAACTGCTGCATATCTGAAGACACTAAAAAAGCTGTTGATTCACTTAAGAGTGGAAAGTTTAAAACATCACTTACATCTTTCCTAAGAAATGAGTGGAAAAAATTGAAAGTACGCTTTACTTCTGGTGGTAAAAGTTATCTTTATCAGAGAAGATACTGTTGTTAAAAATACACCAGCAAGTATGTCAGTGTTGAGGCAACAGAGTTGTCTGATCTTGCTTAATATCATCAAGAGGCAGATACAATTATTATTTAGCACATTTAACATACATCACATGTTAGTGTTCAGGCAAAGTGTATCCTGGTTATATCCAATGACACTGATGGTTATGTTAATTTGTAACAACGACTACTACTAAACTATGTAAATTAGAAAACAGAACATTTCAATTTCACAGTAGTTTTATTTAGTAGACATTAGAAGTATTACAGTTTACAAGTTTTACAATTAGGCAGAAAATGAGAGCATTTTAATTCTCTTCTCAAGACAAATATCCTTGAGTGATTACTTGATTACTTGATTACTTGCAGTGACCTGGGCAACACAGTGACCAGTCAAGAGGCAGTAGAATTTCTAAAAGGAGAGTAATTTGAGAATTAGTTAAAGCAAAATATAGAACAAATTTATAGTATAACATTTACACAGTCTCACTTGACAAGGTTTAGGGTTACTAAAATAGTTGGATAGTTGACTGGTAAACCCTGCTGGATGATGGCTAAGGGCCAGGAGTCGTTAAAGTACTATTGCAGGACATGTTCCCTTTACGGTACTACCAATGCATTCAATAGTACATTAACCTAATTTTGAACTACCACAAAATTTAAGAACCTATTTACAGGGCAAAACAAAATATTATTTGCGCGGACCCCACTATGACAAAAAGTCAATTTCCACGGGTTGCGCACCCAAACTAATACTTTTAATGAACATTGACTGCATAGTCAAACCTCTATGATTTACAACTGCACTGCGTAAGGCAGAAGAAAGAAACAGACTTCCTGGCGATAACCATCAATAACAAAGTACTGATGCACATGACGTTTAGGGTGTCATGAATTATTTTACCTTTTCAAGATTTATAGGAACTTGTGAGTTAGTGTACATTTACCACACTAAAATTCACATTTTCCAAGTGAGAGGCATGGACGTTAGGACCGTGTCCAAAAATACAATAATGCACTCAGCATTTGACTTTATGAGTCATTAAAATTTTACATGTCCATCGGACAGAAAGGCGAAATATTGCCAAGGTACTTCTAGCATAACGAAGTTAGCTAGTTCTGAATATGATACTCGATCTAACAAAATAAAACAAAAATACAAAAGCACTCAGCAATTGACTTTAAGAGTCATTAACATCTGACTGGTCAATCAGACAGAAAGGCGAAATATTACCACGATACTTCTAGCATAATGAAATTAGCTAGTTCTGAACATGATACAAATCTAATAAAATGAAACATTTCTCTTGCAAAATTAAAGGACTTCCGAATAACTATTTACAACATATCAAATAAAAAATAAAGTATCTTCTGACTACATGCTAGTGACTAAACGACCCCGGCTGGATACTGATACCCTAGTTGAGTTGTCCTGGTGTCCAGCTCGTTGATTCCGACGATTCATCCAGCAACGTCGATGCTATGGCGGCGAATCCGACGCCACGAACCCCATGGTCCTTCTTGGTAGTTTTCTCACCGGCAGAGCTTCGTCCTAGTACCTAGGCTGAGAGAAGGCGTTGTGCATAAATGAGCTCATGGTGCTACCCTTATATAGCGACAATCAGACACGAACATGGAAAGGGAGATAAAGGAGAATGAATTACGAAGCAGAGGTAGAATAAGGGAGAATGAATGAGAAGGGAAAAAGAGAAGAGTTAGGAACTGACGAGCTTCTTCTGTCGACCACCAGAGGCGCATGGTATCGCTGCGCCTTGACTCAGCGCGTCGACTCTCCCACTTTGATCCTTTCTTCTCTACTGCGTGAGCCAGAGTTGATCCACGTGGAGCCGCCATTATAGACAATTCTGTTTTTGTGAAATGAGTAAACGATATCTGCAGGCATCTGCCCTTGGGTGAGTTTTATACACATATATCCTGTATCAAGATGCATCAGTATTAATTTAGTTATTTGATTTTCACTGTTTGTTTTACGAAAAGAAATAATATAGATGTATATTTTTTAAATTATATTACCTGCCGCATGGTCAGCTGTTAGTTTTTTGTATCTGACTCATTTTTATAACTAGGGCACACATTCACAAATCTTATTCATAACTTTAATAACATTAGTCTTCTTTTGTGATATCTAGAACCGCAATTATCAAAATATAATTAATTTTTTGACTAATCCACGTGTTTTGAACGTAGGTCAATACGCAGTTTTTTTTGTATGAGAGTATAACTTTGAGGTAGTTTATCTTTAATATCTCGATATAACTCCAACGTGGCACCCAATTACACGAATATTGATAAATAGTTAGTTTTTTCCTTGTAGGTGTTCAATCAATCTGATTGACACGCTACAAATTTACCATCAAAAACACTTCCTAATTTCCCAGGTTTGGTTTTATTGTAGCGTGTTTTCTAACAGCAAAAGGACGATAGGTGTAATTTGTATCCCAGGGGAGCTGGGACATGGTCTGATAGATGCATGCTCTGGTAGAGGCCTGGTCTGGCTACAGCGCTTTTTCAAGGTCTGATTCACTGTTGCATTTGCAAGATAAATAATAGTTAAACTCTTTGACATAATTAAAAAGCATCGCGAATTCAAATAAATTCTTAGCTAGCTAGGTGAGTCATTAACTTTAAACTAAGAAAACATATTTTGGTTGGAGAAAGATTTGTCTGTGCCAAATATTACCACTTCTGTAAGTGAAGTAAGATACAGAATATTTATAAAGAAAACAACACCTAACTGGTCTAAGACATTCTCCAAACTTAAAGGATTGACCCAACAATACTTCCTTCGTATAAACTAGCTTGGATCCAAAATATTATGAGAAGAAATTCAGTGCAATGGTTGTGGAAATGAGCAGATAGTATAACAACTGACGGTGGGTTTGATCCTACTAAACAATGAAAACGGCTAGTAATTGAAAGATGTCAGCTACTACATAAAATGGTATAATGGTCCAACACTCCATGAAAATCTTGAAACGGCAACAGAATAGGATAGTGATGATGAAGAAGAAGAAAGTTATTTTGACAGTGATATTAGTAGCTCCAATCAAAGTAAGAGGACATCCAATGGTATTTATTTACTAGCCTTTCTCACAGAATATAATGTTTGTTTTGTAAATTGTAAATTCTTGTTGAAGATTTTTAAAACATTTGTCAAAACTATTTAAGCTAATAAATTTTATTTTTTAATAGTTCAACATCCTCATCCTATTTGAAATTTTATAAGGATCATTTGAAAATTTTCAACCGTAAAAATCATCGTTGAACACGTTCAAAATGATATGTGCTTCAGGTTTAGATATATTTATCGTGGATACTTTTGAAATGAAAGGCCTGAATGATAAACTGTAATATCATACAAGCCTGAGAAAGTGAACTCATAAATCCCTAAAAATTTTTATGAACTCCATGTTACTATACAATTTTCAAATCCTCGTTAGAAAATGCAGTTTTTGTATATTTTTTTTGTATTATTTTGACATTCATATAGTTTTTAAGCAAATCATGGTTAAAGGTTTTTAAGTAAATCATGGTTAAACATCACACATAAGCAATGTGAACACCTGATTTTATATGTTCAAATAAAATTATCTCAAAAACTAATTTAGTTAACTAAAATTGTCTTATCACAGAAAGTATTTGATATTAGATATGAGGCATATCAGAAAACGATTCATCTTTGTATCCATATTGATGACGTCATCACGCAGCGGCGGCGGCCCCCCCCCCCACCACCACCACCACCACTGGAATGTTGTAAGACTCACATTTCTGAGACACTTGTGTCATATATAAACACAAAATATTCACCAAGTTTTGTCACTCGATGGGGTGAATAAATCCTGGTATTTCTCTTGTACTATAAGCTCTGCTCTAAATATTATGACTAACATTGGAATGTTTTTCCGTTGATACCTTACCAATGAATGTTATACTTAGCGATGAAAGCAATAACACAGGTGCAGGTCAAACTAAATATATCTATTCTGGCAACAATCCATGCCATGCCACTAAAGTGATGTATGAACCTAGGCACTGGATAAACTCGGATAGATCCAGATCGATTCCCTTGTCTATATGTAAATTTTTGTATGTTTTAATGTTTTTATTAATAAAATACAGTAATCCACACCAAATGCTACTGAAACTGTACAAATCTAAAATTTCCATTTTAGAATCTAATTTAGATCTTTGTTTAGCTATTTGTGTCAATTCTAAGCTTTGTATTTTATTAAATAAAACCTATCCGAATAACTTATATTTATTTTCATTTTTTACTTAAATACAAGTCAAATATTAGGTTAAATTAAATAATGTGTATACTAGTCTGTTAGAAATTATTAAGGAAATTAAAAGTTAACAGATTATTAATATTAAGAAATTTGCAATATAACATATCAAATTCTAATAGTGTAAAAAAGTCCATTAAAATAAGATCAAAAAAGGCCACATTGGCACCTAAAATTATTTTATATTGTAATTTAGTAAGGAATGGATGCTGGTCTATTTTAATAATTGAGTTTTAGATTAGAATTTAATTATATATAATCAAAATCTTGAATAAATTTAAATATGAAATTTAAAATACAATTTTAATGTCAAATAATAGAATTTGAATGGGAATCTTAACTATGTCCAGATTATATTTTGAAATATCGAAACTTCCCACAAGCTTAATATGTACCCATCACTTTAAGAAAGGATAACACATGTTAGCCATTTCCAGGTGATGTGGCTGAAAAAAGGCGTAGACCGAGTGCGCCTGTTGACCGTGGGTCTGATGCCTTACAGCAGTGACCCCAGAGTGGGGGTGAGCTTCCAATACCCTAACAACTGGCGTCTGTTCATCAACCCGGTGAGCCGGGACGACGGGGGTGTGTACGTGTGCCAAGTGTCCACTCATCCTCCGAGAACACTCACCACTAACCTCACCGTGCTCGGTCAGTCACCTCTAATTGGCTTAAACACTCAGATTTCACTTGGAAAACTGCCATCGCCTTGGCTGAGAGCCCCTCTCACAGGAGATTAACCGGGGTATTGGATACACGATAACTATCGAACCAGAAATCTTCATAGAGTGTGTTCTTCTGCATTCTTCACGTCTTGAGAACAGTGAAATTGGGATCAGTAAAGTAAGTTTCTAGTTTTAAAATAACTGGAATTTGTTTTGTTTTTTAATATGGTAAAATGGTTTCACTATAGTCAATTCCACTGTTTTCTAATGAAGGTTGTAGAACTCCACGCTATGCTGAGACTCCTAGTTCGATATACATTACCTAACAGTTATGTATTACCCATTCGGTCAAATGGGATCTTTGTTATAAAGCTGGTGAGATATTTTGAATTATATTTTAGAAAGAAGTAGTATTTAAACTATAAAACTGATTTGTTATGTTTTAAAACAAAATTTAAATATAATTATATTTAAAAGAAAATATTACTAAACCGTTCAAAATTTCCTTAAGGTCAAAATGAATAATGCAGAAAAACGTGCTTCATCTTTATATGGTTTGAGCGTAATATTGTATATAGTCTTGGTCAATTTGTAGTGATATTTTCTCCTAAACTGTAGTTGTTGTTTTTTAATATTTCACACTGAAAATTTTTGTAAGAATTACAAGCTACAAATGGTTAAACTAGAAGCTACATACAGTTGGTGTGTAGTACTAAGCATAGTTCAAAAAGTACTTTATTAAAATGCAAATGCCAATGTTTTATGTGTGTTTTAAAATAGTCAAATACCCTTTAAATAAAATGTTTTACAAGCGGATCTATTTCAACGCTTGTAAAATTATGTTTTCTATAGTTATTTAAATACATACCAAGCTTGAATAAAGCTACTGCTCAGTCCAAAGTACTTATATTTTAATCAAAAATGAAGTGATGACACATGAACATGTTTTTGGTATATGTGGCCAGCTCCGAACATTGAAATAGTGGACGAGCAAGGCCACGAAGTGAAGGACCGCTACTACAAGACCGGAAGTACCATAGACTTGACTTGTAAAATGTCTATCAGAAGAGAGGGCAGCGTCCTGGCGTGGGGAATAGACAACCGACCAATAATCTCCTCACCGAGGAGGTAAGCTTGCACAAGATGTAATAGCATCACCATCTGAATCAATATAGTTGGTGATTATTCAGGTATATATTCCAATAAAACTTAATCTATACTTGATATAAAAAAAGTTTCCTCTTTTTTTTTGTATTAATAAAAATCGAATGCATATATTTTTCGGTACACTCTAGTTTAATTTTCAAAATAAATCTTATAAACAGCTGAAAAAAGATATTAGTTTGTAACAAGTTAGTGAAACTTACCTTCCCTGCTAATTGTAGCAAAAATTATATAGATCCTAAACTTAAATAATGTTTACCTCCCACGTTTAGAAAAAAAAAATATGAGCAACCGTTGTGAACTTAGCCATTTTATGGGTTGTGGGGATTGATGTGAGTGTTGGTATGGCATTTGAGGTAAATAGAACTTCTGCTCTACCAGTTGAACAGACGCACATCAGTGGTTGCATGGGCAAACGTATCACTATCGTATTAAACTGGATTGCTGGTGGTGGAGAGGTCAGAATTTTATTCCTGGTAGTTTAAATTGACATAGTTTCCCACTCTCCCTCCACCCAATAATGTTATACTTCCTCTAAGCTCTACTGAAGTACATCCAGCAATACTTAATACAGCCCTTTACTCATAAATATAGGCCTTATGAAGCTAATTAGAAAGGTAGTAAAAGCTCAACGACTTAAATTAAGACAGTTATCTTGCCTGAACAACTTATGGTAAGGCTTATAATATTGAGTCATGGTATACTCTTCAAAGCTATAATGTTAACTTGCATGACCCCATTTTTTTATTTATTTTTTATCTATTAAGATAGTCACATAAGAATGTTACTTTACCGGTATCCACTATGGCATAGCTCATAAGATAGAATTAAACAATACTCTAGTTAACCGAAGGGAGAGTGCAATGCCCTCCACCTCGTAGATATAAAAATATTGATAAACCAAGACCAGAGTCAACTTTCCTATCCATGTGTATAAGCTAAATCTACCTTTCAGGCTCAGATATCACATTGAAGTTCACTCTTGTACATGTATGATCATTCATACTATTCTATATAAGCTTAGGGTTCAAATTTCCTGAATGTCTGACCCAGCCCAGGTTTGAACTATATTGATGAGAAAGTTTATAATGAAAAAAGATCAGAATTACAATTTGTATCTTCAAGCATTATACTCAATTATTGATGATCAAATACGCTCAAAGTTATTAAGTATGAAGTATGATATAACCAATGAATGATCAATAGTATAATTCGTGACGAAGTATTTCATGACGATAAAGTTTAATTCTTCATTCTGATCATACATCATGTAAATAACAATCATTACAATTACTGATAAAAGCTGATCATATACCTTATAAGTATGATTCATGGTTCTGATTATACATCATGTAAGTATCAATCATGAGTCTAACCAATGAAAGATGATCATATTCCATGAAAATACGATAGATGGTACTAAACAATGAAAGATGATCAAATATCGCATAGACATGATGGTGGGATTTGATTTACATCGTTTGAGTATCAATCATGATTCTGACACCTATGGGATGATTCTATAAAGTATAAATATGGCTTTTATTAAGCATAATGACTGAATAATGAAAGATGATCATATTCCGTGTAAGTATGATTCATGGTTCTGATCATTTAATGATTATCAAATGTCGTAAAAGCACATGTTTCGTATGATCAAATATTATGCATAATTATGATTAATTAAGAATTATCATAAACCATGAATGTATTAAGCATAGTTATGACTAGGCATAATGTAGATATCAATCTTGATTCTGACAAATGAAGACAAATCATATGATGTGAAAGTAAGATGCATGGTTCTGATCAATTAATGATGATCAAAAGTTATAAAATCACTATTATTTGTAGATATAATGTGATGGATGACTCTGACCAATGAAGAATGATAATATATTTTCTAATTATGATGAATGACTCTAACAAGTATGAAGTGTGGAATGATCAATTAAAGATGATCAATTGCGTTATAAGTATCAGGTATACCTCTATGAATTATTTGTTTAATAAACGCATGGAATGGACTAGTATTATGTATGATATTTAAGATTGATCAAATGTGTTATTAATCTGAGGCGTGACTCATATAGAATATTAAATTTGGCTTGATCACTTAAGGTACTTCAAATGTGCTATAAGCATTGTGTATGATTCGATGATCAAATGTCTTGTGAGTAAGATTTATGACACCCATAAATTGATATAAAATATATTATAGGTATGATGGATGATATGATATATTAATTAATGAGATTCAAAAGTATTTAACATTTTATGATCCAATAGTATGCATGACTCTGATCAATGAAGGGTGATAATAGTATGACGCATGACTTTAACATATATAAATTATGGCTTGATCAACAAAGGATGATCAAATGTGCTATAAGTGTGATGTATGACTCTAACCACTATTAATTAAATAACGATTCACCATGATGGAATCAACTAAGGGATTATTCTTACCTTGAATAATTGTTCGAGTATGGTTTCAGCCATTTATATTTAGATGCCTGATGATCAACCCTCTTTTCCACTAGGTTTATATCTTATAAATTTAATGGTGAAAATGTTTACGTGAAAATAGTAAGATGTACTGATTGTTTCAGTGAACTGCGGCCAGGGTCAATGTCTAGTCGGCTAGTGATTCATGGGGCAACAAAGCGGGACAGTGGAACTTACAGCTGTTCCATCTCCACGCACGCCTTCATTCACGCCAATGTTTATGTTTTGAATGGTAAGTAGAACACCAAAGATTTCTCTAACTCTTTACATTTACGAAACTTACTTTTAGCTATATTTTTATGATAGTATTGTTTAAGCCTATCATGAAATAATATATATATATTTAAAAGTTTAATATATTTTATATAGTTAATTTAATATATATTATATACATATATCCATAGGCCGAAAAAATATATTACTAACATTCATCGATCGGTGATATACACCATTAACCATAAATATATGGTTTTCAAGCTATTAATTTTCTAAAATAGATTAAATTTCTGTGAAATTATATATTATTATTATTATTATTATTATTATTATTATTATTATTATTATTATTAGCACCACGTACCCGTTCGATGTATACGCACTTACGCTAATGTGTAATGGTAGGGTGATTGTGAGATGAAATGGAGGACCTACAGTATAACGTGGAATCCGAACCACGGTGGAGGCCTGGCATTCCACACCTTCACAATTTGTGATTAATACACGTCTTGTCAGAGGTGAAAGAAGGATTTGGCAAGCTGATAAATCTGTGCCAGGACCAAGGATTGAAACCTGGACCCCTAGCACAAATGTCCGACACCTTACGCTTGGACCGCCAGATCACAAATATAGCTCCGTTGGTATTCTAATTAATGTTGATAATATTGTTATTAATTAGCTTGGCTAGTGGTGCCAGGATAATAAATAAAGAATTAATGTATTATTTATATATTAAATAGATTTGGTATCACTTCTTTTTTAACTAAGGGAACTAGCAGGGATTTGATTATTTCTTAGACCATTCATAGGGAAAATTAAAATTAAAATGTAGGCAGTCTTTGAAATATAATCTCACATTAAATGTGTTAGCGGTGATCAACAAATCTGATTTGAAGTTGTATCATTCTTTGGCTAATTCATTCAACAAATAATATTATAGCAAGATTTTTAAACAAATTAAAAGACACATCAAATATTATGAAGATAAAGCTCAGAAGTCAAAGATGTACTGTACTTCGAAAACTTATATGCATTACTGTATATTGTTATATTTTTGTATAGATATAATAATTATTAGCTCATAAATTGTGATCACATATGATTATAAAAATTGTATCAATAAAAATTATACTACTTTCTGTTATTTGTTGTCTTCAAAACTAGATGATTTGCTAGGAATCATTAAGTTTAAAATTAATGAATACATTTTAATTAGATAGGAAATATAAAATTATTAATATTTGTAAGATGTTATTATTCACATATATATACATATCATGAGTTCTAATATGTAAAGACTCATATAAATATATAATCGTTTACATTATTCTAACGCATGTAAATTTATTAATTTATAGAATTTATCAAAATGAATTGTATAAATTAACTATAATATGTGTAAATAACGCATATATATAATCTGCAATTATATCAATAACTCTACCACAAAAGTTACTATAATCTAAAAATATAATGTTTAACTTATCATTAAACATTGGATTACTTTTTGTTTTAACAATAATTTGATAAAGATTCTACTTTATATATTAGTTTGAATTAATTATCATTCCGTTTTTCTTGTTTTAGTTCCAATCATAAGTTATCATATTAGTGGCATTGGTGAACATGAGGACTAAACGTGAAGTTCGTTTATTATGGTTTGTCGGTGGTAGTAGGGAGGTTGAGGTTCGAATTCAAGCCAAGTATTCTGGGGGTGTTTTTCTTGGTGCTCTCTCTCTCTCTTCACGAAAATTTGGGTATATTTCCTTTATATTATAACTCACTCATCCCTAATTTATTAGTATAATTAAATGCGAATAGCCCCAATGGGTGGGGATACAAGTTCATAAAAGAATAAAATCATATAATATTCTTACAATCAAAACTTAAATCATGTTTAATGCATATGTTTGTATTATATGTCTTTGTTGTGTTTATTCTAAAAGTTATTTGATAAAATGGTTGATCCTATAATAATATACCCCTTTTTTTACGGATGGACTGCACATTACATTTGAGAGTAAAATCTACAATATATATTTTCATGTATTCATGAGTCAAGTCATTTGGTATGCAGCTTTCACTTTTTATATATTTTATCAAAACCTATAAAATAACACTAAAAATATATTAAAATGTTAACATTGTTGCCATCTACCTTAGTGGACACATAGTCTAATGCGTCACTCTAGCAATACAGTGGACTAGACCACCAATAATGGGTAGATTGGGGTTCGAATACTATCTGGGCTTGGCGTACTAAGGGTTGCTTTCCCTAAAGAATTTTTCAATCTCCCTCCACGTGAAAGTGGGTATGCCTCCTTTAAAATTTCACCTTTTTCATCCTTAACTCAATAGTGTAATTAGTACGAATGCGTGCAGCCCGAACGGGTAGTATGACACAGTGCTATATAAAACAGTGTTAGAAGCAAAAAAAAAAAGTGTTTCTTAAAATTGTCATCAAATGCCCATTCGTAATAAAATCAAAACATATATTGAAACTAAACGAGCCCAACTATTAATTTACTATCTTCTTCAGGGGAAACTCAAGCGGCAGTTCAACAAGAGACGGGGGACAGTGGAGGAGCTACCTCATCGCATCAAAAGGACATCCTTGTGGCTCTGGTAATGAGCGTTTTCACGACCAGAGCTATAGCACTCTGAATGTGTACAATGATTTCTACTCAACCGAGTCAAACGTTTCAACCAAGAACAGAGCGCGTGCAATGGATGTAATCAGCGATGATAGTGTACACTTAGATGCAATATTGGTGACTGTTAGGTTGGCTACCCGTGCACGTTTTTGCAATCTTAGCCTAATCTAAGATCTAAATTTAACACAAGAATTTAATATACTTAAAATAAGTGACGTTATCTTGGAATATTAATAGGTAAGGTGCCAAATTATGTCGAATTAAGTGAAATAATTGACCTCTATATTAATTTATGTAAACAAATTTTCTATATAATCTTATCGTTTATTAATCATTTACAAGGAACTGAAGTAAAAACTGATAAAACTCTTATAATAAGAAAACTGTAAATTTTAAGGGCTACCGCACAAGAGAGAAGTCGGTGGAAGACAATTTGTTTGATTGAAAGGTTCACTAGAGACAGGGGCTCCGAAACAAGAGTGGGCGGGGTGCTTGAGTCCCCTTGTTTTAATCTTAGTGGTGTTACTATCTTAAGCCCTCCCCCAACATTTACCAAGTAAATTCAAAACCCATGTATAAACATATATCTGCTACCAGCAGTTTAGTAATTTTAATTAATAATAACATAAATGTATAATTAATTTTATAGAAAACTGAAATAAACTAATTTTGCCATTTATTTTTCTCACGCGAAAATAGCTATCTCACAAAAATTCAGTAGCTAACATTAGGCCTAGTTGTGATTGCCTCAAATATAACAATACCAGAATAGTAATGCCAAGGGGTAATACCTATTAACCTTTTTGCCTCAGATAAGAACAGATTGAAAAAAAAATCATATTTAATTATAAGTATAATTTTAACACAAGGATGTTTTTCTCCCATAGTTAAAATTTTATTTTTGCCATATATTTATTCAACAAAATAAAATAAAAGCTGGACATCGATAAAATTAATAAATTAGCTTTCTGGTTGTGGTTTGAATAAAATATTTTATTATTTTAAAACTTACATTAAACAGTGTTGTGGTAGAATATTTGATTTTGTATTCATGGTTTGTAATAAAAATACTAAGTATGTAATCAACTCTATTTTAAAGGTCCATTATGTTGCCCTCTACAATGTAAGTATTGACAGAGTTGAAACGTTCACTTAGTTTATCCTTAAAGGTAGCATACCTACCTTGCATGGGCCAACTATGGCGTAGCCTATAAGATAGAAATATAGTATAGGCTTAGCTAGTGGAGGGCTATGAGGTTCAAACCTTGTACATTTCACGGAAGTTCTCTAAAGTTTTAATGTTTATCGTAAAAGAGTGTTTAAAGTAGCCAGTTTGTAAAACTATTTATCTTAATTTAATCCTGCAATCAGATCTTCATAGATAGTAGTTTCATCTAAAAGCATCCAACTTTCAAAGATATGTTGGGGCTGGACTACTTCAAATAGCTCCTGAGGGCATCTCATTTTGATAGTTTAAAAAAATCGGGCAAAGAGCCGTTTCAAAAGCTTTTTTGGGCAGCAAAATTTATTTAGTAGGACTAGTAGATAATTTCTAGGAAATCTAGTTTATGAAAAATACTATCTGGCGATACTTAAAATAGCTTTGAGAACCATCAAATTTTCAGAAAATGTTGGAGGAGAACTACTTCAAATAGCTTCTAGGATTATTAAAATTATATAATAAATCGGAGAGGTCTATTCTTAATTCAACTTAAGCAACTAATTATACAAAATTTGTCAGGGAAATACTACTTTATAACTTTTAGAAAACTGCAAATTTTTAAAAACTTCTGGGCTAGAATCACTCCAAATAACTTCCAGAGGAATATAATTATCGAAAATTTTTTCCAAACGTGAAACACTTTATGTAATTCCAAGGGAATCCAAATTTTGGAAAATTTCTGGAGGAGGGCTTTCAATCCTCCTTTTTCCCTGTGAGCCAATACGTTAAAAACACATATTTTTTTTGCTAATCGCCCTTATTACACAAAAAGGTTATACCACCACTGTATTGTATCATTACTTGTAGAATAAAAATTTGGAAGAGGCCTACCTATCATTTTTAATTGCCGACCGAAAAAAAGTTACCATGTTCTTTTCCACTCATGATCCTTATATGTTGTTACTACACATAATGACAAAGAAAGACACACAAAAAAGTACTACATGAGAAAAATAAACCTCCTTTAAATGGCTTCAAAAGTCATCCATGATCTAAAATGTTACCTTGTCAGGACCTCCAGACCCTTTCTCAGTTGAGACTCCCCCACTTTCAAAGAGCTTCCGGAGCCTCTGGCTAGAGATTCAAACGGGGCCCTGCACACGACAGAGTAAAAAGACGAATTTTCGAAAAATATGTGACACGTTTCATTATTCGGCCGTCCTCTCACAGACCCTATTCCTATTGTTGGTTGCCTGTCGGTGGAGGACTGGGAAACCCTTATTCATGCATAAACGTGCACATGAACTACAACTAAATCTGAACAATTTTTTCAAGTAGTGGATGAAGTGCGTGCTCAGACCGACGTGGTGTTTAAACTGTCAGCCTGGACTTTGGCTAGCCCAGTATACCCACGTGCATTTTCTTTATTTAAAAAAATTCCTCTGTTTATTAACCCACATACTGCCTATCTACCGTATTTTTGTGATTTATTATCAACATCACTGAACATCTCAATCTTTGAAAATGTATCAGCACTGAAACTTCCATGGCACATATTCTAAATACTCCACCACAACCACTGACAAGCTGACAGCGATCGGATACGTGTGAGGCCGCTTGTTGTCGGCCTCAGACGTTTGGCAGCCTGTCAGTTGTGTGCTATCTTTTGCCACCGAATGTAATAATGCGAAATTGTCTGCCACCGACTGTGCTGTGCGCGGTTGCCCTAATAGTTGTCATTAGTGGTGTGTTTTAACAGCTAATATTAAAATCCGTTTAAATTATGACCAAATTTTAAACTACTACAGCTGCATGTAATTGTACACAAGCTGTAGCCTATTGTGTGTGTTATAGAACTTTTAATATATATTTATTAACTGAGAGTATTAAATAGTATGTATTTGAAATCATTATAAAATATACTTTTTGTCATTTACATTGGGCTATAAAAAATGTATTATTAAGATAGTTAAAACGAGATTACTAAAGAAGTATTTACAAAGGCAATTTTAATGTTAATATTATACAATTTATTATGTATGAATTAGAAACTCTCCTGTTTTGTACCATTTAATGTGTATAAATCCTTCAAAAAAAATTATATTTATGTGTTTTATTTTCAGCCACTTAAAACAAAATTACTAGAACAAAACTTATCATCACTTATTCTTACTGCAGTTTAGTAGATTTTGTGAGACACTCATAGCCAGCCTAAGAATATCTCCTTGAAATAAAACTGAACCCCTGAGAATGGTCCTAATGAATAAAGCTCTTGGGGTTAACATAAGTAGCTAATAAAATTGAGCTATAAACCAGAAAAATGAGTAAAATGATAGCCATTTCCCCTCCTGACTCCCAGAAATCAACCTTGCTCTCTCTCATCTCTCTTCCCTCCATTCCCCAGCACCACCCTTACCCTCCTCTCCTCCTGACTTCCTTCACTCCCTCATCGTATCCACATACTCCTCACACCCTCTCTCTTGCACTCCACCTTCTTTCAAACCCCACACCAAACTATATTAACCCATAGTGGTATCTTCCCTACGAACGGTGATACAACTCTCCTTATTGCCTACGCATGTGGCACTAAGTTGCCAGGGTCATGATCCATAGTGGTATATACCCCTTTAAAACTCCACTCCAACATCCTATCCCAGTCAACCCTCCCACCTACCCTGTCAATCTTCCACCTAACTATTCCCGATCCTCGTCCCTTAAAGGCACTTATTATTTCACTCCTCCAAAATGGTGCTGAGCTATGGGTCCCAGGCTCAGTTTTCAAATAATTAACAAGTTGGCCTTTTGGTACAGAAGTCAATACTGGCATGAAAATCTCGTCCACCAAAACACCCTAGACTTCATAGTCATCACATGTATACATACAAACATGCATACCATAATCAATATATACCATCACCAACCATACACACATATACATAACATAATACAAATACAAAAATAAAATTACCTTCATACATTGATATATAAACAAACATATTCATAACTACCATCAAACAAATATACATTTATTTATATATATAATGTATATAGACACAAACATTACAATCAATACACATATACACATATACCATTAGTGATATGTACCCGTAGGCCTACATACCGTCATGCATACATCCCATCAAAGTTAAATATCAATATATATATATAATTATATAAACTATTATTAATACATACATAAAATCATACATATATATATAGTCATATATACAAACAATCAATTATAAATATATCCTTCTACACATACAAATTTATATACAAAAATACGTACTTAAATATACATGCTTACCATCATACATATGCATAACATAATCGATATATACATACACATACAACCCATCATTCACACACACAAATTATCATACATACATACATACATACATACATACACACATGCATACATACACACATGCATACATATATACACACATACATACATACATACATACATACATACATACATACATACATACATACATACAAACATACATACATACATATGTACATACAATCATACATATATATAAACATACCATCAAGCATACATAGCATCAATCATACATACCATAATCATGAAAAGATACGTACCATCATAAACAGATATAGACATAAACAAAATGAAAAATATACTCCATGATATACATATATATACGTACCTCTAAAGATATATATTTACAATAATGTATACGTACAAGTATACATCCATCTATAATTATATATACATACTAGCAAGCATGCATCTATTCATACATGCCATAGGATAGACAAATCATTAAACATACATCTATTCATAAATGCCATAAGATATACATACTATCAAGCATACATCTATTGATATATCTCATTTTATATATATATAAATGAACATACCATCAAACATATATATACAGCCCCATGTACATAAATACCATCAAACAAATATAACAAATATGTTTATGCATAACATAACCCAAAATACAGATACACAGATAGATTGACAGTATCGCGAAAACTACTTTTTCGGGTTTAGGAAGTCGAGATATCACGAGAAAGTAAAAATATAGAGAGATCAGACAAACAAAATGAAATAGTCTACAAATAGATGGTCAGTGATATAAAGAGAAAAAGATATCTTACATATAACTGAAATATTGATATTATAAAGACCAAATAACCAGATATACTTATACACAATGATCCAAAAGTCACGCAACCCCGTTTTTCCAAAGATATTTTTTGCAGGATATGTAAAATGAACATGTTTATACTTATGGCAGCACTGTAATGTCGGTCGGGAGTTGTGCAGGCCATGTGATCTTGAGACAATAACTAGGTCTAGCCAATTGAGTTACAGCATTTGAAAGTGTAAGATGAGTTCTTCACGAACAGAGCAAGTATTCATTTTGGAACATTATTTTAAGGCCAACTCGTACATGGAATGCCAACAATCGTTTGTGCGTGGTTTTCCAAAATCACGCGTGCTGAATAAATTAACAAAATGCCGAATTGATGGCACGAAATATAAGTTTTTTCTTTGGGTTGTGTGACTTTTGGATCATCCTGTAGATGGATAGATAGATATAAATGTATATATATATAAAGTAATGAGACCAACAGATCTAGATATAAATAGATTTAAAAAGGACAATATTGACACACATACATAGAAATATACCTAGCTATGTGGAGACTAGACATTTATGCATAGAGATAAACATATGGTTCTAATATATAGGTTTAACTATAAGGAGATCAAATATAAAGATATAAATTAGTAGAATGTGATATGGGCTTTGATGTTTATTCGTATATTTATTATCATTAAATTTGCCAAGTTGATCTTAACACGTAATCCAGTTGAACTAGATGCACTGTATTATTATTATTATTATTATTAGCACCGCGTCTTACTACCCGTTCGGGTTATACGCACTTACGCTAATGTGAAATGGTAGGGTGATTGTGAGATGAAATGGAGGACCTACAGTTTAACGTGAAATCCGAACCACGGTGGAGACCTGGCATTCCTCACATTCACAAGATGTCTTGTCAGAGGTGAAGGAAGGGTTTGGTAATCAGATAAATCTTTGCCGGGACCGAGGATTGAACCCCGGCCGCCAGAATAGAAGTCTGACACCTTAACCACTAGACCACCAGGTCACCAATAGATACACTGTAAAATACTTGTGTACTTGTTATGCAAGAATCGTAACATATACATGCAATCATACATAAAAACCAATATAAGCTCTGTGTGTGTGTATATATATATATATATTCATAATGACAAATAACTATGAAAACATAGGTATACATATATTTATATATATATATATATAGAGAGAGAGAGAGAGAGAGAGAGAGAAAGATAGAGAGAGAGAGAAAGAGGGGGGGGATTGATACTTGCATATAGAAACGTAGCTATGATTATACACACATATAAAGGTGATATATATAATCATACACTATCTATTTTAAATGACCCAAACAAGGAAAGTGAATTAAAAAATATTTTACCTGACGACAGAATGGAAAAACATTTTATAGAAAAAAACATCTCACTCTTTCGGGGTTTAAACCTCAAACTCCCGGGTCAGAGTATGACCCATAACTATGGTAGTGGTGAGGAAAATAATTCCATGACGACCAATTCCTGTTGAAAATGTATTCATTATTTTAAATATGACCCAAAGAAATAAACGCTTGACTTTTTATATGAATAGTTGCTGTTTACCCTTCGTACAGGACATCGGAGACTAAATCAAACTAAACCGACGCTGATCGGATTAAATAACAATGTGTCGTACACTCGTCTCAATGAGATTTATATTTTTAAAGTTTTTTAATCAAATAAGTTACAAATACGCAGAGGTAAGTGAATTGGAATTAAATAAAAAACAGTTTAACATTATTATATCCATGAGTGTTATAGCTCAAAAATTTCCTATCAATACACACCAGGCCCCTTATTCCCGAGAGCACTCTGTTTGTATTTGACTCTAATTTACTCCAGCGGTTTATAACATTAATGCCATGCTTCAATTAAAAGGTACTAAGCCATTTTAACAAACGTATAATCATGAGCTATGAATTTTAATTCGATGATTTCAAATCATTACAGCTCACAAGTTATAAAGGATCAAGCTTGCTGTTTTATGCGTATTACGTACAGTACCAGTGTTAAGGTAACGTGTGGGGCTAGGTTATCTGTCGAGAGGCTCAGAATAAATTAAAAATGTGATAACAACAAAACCCTTGTAATGGGTTGCTTAGCTTAACTGACTGCTATGCAAACTATCAATTATTGTGTTTTTACTCAAAAACTTTCAAAAGAACATTCTATCTGTATTTGAGAGATTTGTTCTCAATTAAATATAACAGGAAGCAATTTTGATATGTAAATGTTTTCCTCTCATGTGTTGTACGCCCTCCACTTACAGTATCCTATTGTAAGTTGTGGATAGCCTTGGCATTCATTAAGTCCCGTAGCACCTACATAAATGTAATAAATATTTATTTGGTTGTGTGCACTAAACTCTAACTACGATTTTAAAGAAATTCAAAATGTATTTTAGAAACCTCAATTTGTTTTTTAATGCCACTAAATAACCACATTAAAAAGTGTATAGAGGCATCGAATTTTCAAAAAATGTGTTAGAGGAAGATCACTATAAATTTGGAACACTTTAAATTACTTAAATTTTAATTATTTTTTTTAATTATGTGTGAGAAGCACTTCAAATAACTTCTAGAAGAGTATAATTTTCGTAAATTTTTCCAAGTACAGGTTACTCTAAATAGCTTCTAGGGGCATCTGGTTTCGGAAAATGTTTGGAGTAGGTCTTCCAATTCCCCTTTTGGCTTGGTAGCAGGACTTTAAAAACACCTTTCACTTTTTTTCTAATCGCCCTTATTACACAAATACCACTGGTAAGTATCATTACTTATAAAATAAGAATTTAGATGGGGCTTACCTATCATTTTTAATTGTTGACTAAAAAAAGTTACCATTCTCTTCCCAACACAAGCTCCTACTATGTTGTTACTATACTTAATGACAAATAAAGGCATACAAAAAGGTACTACATGTGAAAAATAAACCGCCTTCAAATGGCTTCAAAAGTCAGGCAGGGTCTAAGTTTTATCTGGTCAAGACCTCCAGACTCCTTCTCAGTTGAGTCCCTCCAATTTAAAATTTCTTCCAGAGCCCCTGTTCAAAGTATGCACCCTTATAAATTAATACTAATTACTGTTTGTATACTGTTAACGGTTCACCACTTATTATGTCTACTATAGAATTAGCTCCTTATGATTTTTATTTTTTTATCTCTGTATTATTAATAACTTAATAAATAAATATGGTTGTTAATTCATTGTACACAAAGGTAGGCTTGTCTTTTTTTTACTAAGCCTTGTGATTTGTATTTTTCAGTATTAGCAGGTTAGAGGTCTCTAGTGTTGGCCAGATCTTTAATAAAGGAAAATTAAGTGAAACGAAATAACTTTTATTATTAATATAAGTTGGTAGCATTAGTGACATTAGTTTTAACTTTAAATTGTATGATAATATCATAATAATAAATATGCAAAAATTGTATGAATAAAATAAGGTTGTATCAAATGATAAATCCTAGAATCTGGACTAAACGTTAAACGTATTTGGCTAAGAAGAAAAAATTGATACCTAAGCCTACTATAAAAACAATAAAGTTTAAGATAAAAACAGAGGATATTCACATTTGGGTATTTAAAATATTAAGAAATGTCAAGTGGTTAATCCAGACAACTCTTTTCTTTGCTTTAAAACGGACAGAAGAAAATCTTTATTTAATTTCTTCCGATCAAGTTTTTAATACATTTTGAAAAATCTAATCAAAAATTTAAAATTCCGGCTTCGGGGTGCATATGTTCCTACACATGGGCTACTAATTTTAAAATGTCATCTCTCTGCGTGCGGTAGATATCGCGAAATGCTTATAATAAACAAACTCTTCATTCTATTAATATTATAGATACCCGTACATCCAAAAATACTAAGATCCTTTCAAAGTATCCTCTTATCCGTTTCAGTGGTCGTGTGGCCTAACGCTACTCTTGCAGTAGACTAGACTACCGATGATGGGGATATCGAGGCTCGAATCTCAGTCGGGTGTACTGAGGGTGGTTTTTCCAAAATGTTTTTCCACTATTTCTCCACGCAAATGCTGGTATATTTCCTCTGAATATAGTCTTCCTAATCCCTAAAACCTAAATTAGAGTAATTAGTACATAAGAGTATAACCCGAATTGGTAGAAAGATGTGGGGCTAAAAAAATGTGTCCTCTTCTTGGTGAATTTAAAATAATTGTATTTTGAGGATCGACTTTAATGACACAGATTCTTAAAATTTCTCGCCCCAACTATTGTGATCTGATCACTGCCTTCCCTCTCAACATCTATTGATAATAAATAAATAGTAGTTCACAAAGCTATGTTGTATGTTTGGTGACACTCTGTAGACCTACAGTAGCCCCATGGCTTCTTTGGTGCCTACTGACAGCTTTAAAATGTTATCAGACCAAATTATGTATGCCTACGCCGAACCAGATGATATGCAAAAACATGTGTTTAGCAGCTGTCCCTTCTGACAGTCAAAATTTAGATATATACCTAAATGTTGACTGTCAGAAGTCAGCTGTGAGCTGTCAGTCAGCACCAAAGAAGCCATGGGGCTACTGTACTTCTCCTCTACTGATTCTCTATTTACACAATTCCTCTTTCATTATTGTCACGCCGATTGCTTCTACATGGATTTTTTTTATTGTTGTGATTGATTTCTTATTTTGGGTAGTGATTTTTGTCTATAGGCCAGTTTCATAGTCAAATTTAGTACGCCTCAAGTGCGGCGCTACACTAAATACAAGACGACACCTACCTAAACTCGAATGGAATGGGCCGTTCTCGCATAGGAAACTGGCCCATTCCATTCTGGTTTAGGTAGGTGTCGTCATGTACTTAGTGTAGCGCCGCACTTGAGGCGTACTAAATTTGACTATGAAACTGGCCCTATAACTTTATTTGTAAATATTGTACATACTTTCAGGACCCCCTAGTCTTAATAATTGTGGAAAATTTAAACAAGGTGAATAAATGAAAAACACAGTTTAGAAACATAAATTCATATTTTTTTAAATTGAGGCACCGAGTGTACAAATGGCCCAACACACAAAACCATATTTTTTTGTTAGTATCGTTAAAGTCTTCGTAGCTTAGTTATGAGGAAAAAATTACCCAAACAACCTTTAAAAGAATACATATAGATAGTAGCACTAGTTAATGTGTGCATTGGCAACGTTGGCGAAGGATTCAAAATGAATAGTGGCTTAACAAACCCTTTGTATCTAGCCTAACTCAAATACTACACATTCAATTGTGGATTGGGCCATTTTTAGTATTGTTTTTATTCAGCATGTACTGGTTTTACAACTTCCATTTACATCTTTTGTGTATATTCTCACAATAATGATTGAAAGTATGATATTGTCAATGATTAATTAGCTACCGTGATATCATATACTATATTAAAAATAAATGATTAGTAAAATACTTAATTTGATTCATTGTTGCTTATGAATTTCAGTAAAAACAAAACCTAACATAACCTCCAATGCTAATAACCTAGTATAATATTAGCATATTTAAAAAAATGTTACCCTTACCTGACTATTTTAGATGAATATGTATATTATGTTATATTTAAGTATTCATTCTTAAAATATTATTAAAAAGGTCACTTTTGACTTTGGCTTGAGTCTAGGCATGTTTTAAAAAAAATATATTATATTACCATCTGTGTTAGGTCTACAAGGAATGAATTGGTATCAACCTTATTAGTTTTAGTATTACTATTTCCATAAGTATTTTATATAGGCCTAGTTACATTAAAGGTTTAAACTTAATATCTTAATTTAATACTCAAAGGCAAATTATAGAATTCCTTGCTTGCTATTTTATAGAAGACTAGTTACCATCTGAGTTGTCTGAACCTAAAGATCTTCATAAATCCTATCTTTCATCATCTTATTCCACATCGGATGAGACGTCAGACACGTCTTTTGAGACCGATGACCACCCTAGATGTAGTAAAACGTACGGATCAAAGGCAACTGAGTTTGATATTTTCCCTACAAGCAAAAATCAGGATGAGCCATCAACCTCTGCAGGGACTGCAATTCAAAATGAAGAACAAGCTGTATCCAAGATTAAGAGCAAAAAGGGTATGCAAATGAGAACGCCTGGATACACAATTTTCGAAATAAATAAAAAGGAAACTCTGGTAAGAGCTATGTTAACAGAAAGGGTGTTATTGTTGCTGAGAAAAAAATTCAAAGATGTTGAATGATCCTGCATTTTAAAATGTCGCACACAAATTTCCCTAGAGCATAGGCAAGAGTTATTTGATTATTTTTACGAGCTGGCAGACTATAACTTACACGTAGCTTATTTGAATAGTATAATCAAATTCAATCCTAAGCAAAGAGTGTGCATACAGCATGATGTAGGGAAAATACAGAACATACGAGTATATTATTTACCTACTGAAAACGGCATATATGTTAAAGTGTGTAAGACCTTCTTTAAAGATGTACAGTACTTTCAGTAACAGATGGTCAACTCACAAGGGCTCTTGCTGGAAAAGAGAGAGGTACCACTCCACCTCTAGACAAGCGAGGATTAAAAAACAACCCTCCAAACAAAATATCTGATGAGAAAGAATCAAAAGTCAAACAGTTTATTTCTAAATTTCTCACACATATTTCACATTATTCAAGAAACAAAAATCTCTATCAGGAATATCTTTCACCAGGTCTTAATATTCCAACCATGTAAAAAGTGTATAAAGAGCAGCACAGTGAAGAACCAGTATCACTTTTTATTTTCCGTCAAATTTTAACTGGGTACCATTTCCACACTCCACTTTCAGATACCTGTAGAAAATGTGATGCTTTCAACATATAAAATAAAGTCTGTTCCACTAATAGAATAGGCTACTATTAAAGTGTAAAAGGAACCGCACTTTCGCAAAGCAGAGTCTGATAGAAAACGAATGATAATTTATGCAGAAAGGGGATAAATCCCAGAAAACGACTTAAACGTGATTTCGTTCGATCTAATGAAAACATTACCAACACCAGTGTTGTTGACTGGTGTACGTTATTCCAAGGAAATTGTGGATTTATTGTTTGGGAATACATAATCTTTCAACAGACAACTCTTGCAAGTATGTTTGGGATGAATCAACATCTTCTAGAAGACCACAAGAAATTGGGTCCTGTCTCTTGAACTTCATTAAGAAATATCTCCCCAAAGCGAAGACATATCAACGATGCCAAAATTAAGGGTTTGAAAGAACTCTTAAACTATATACCTCCAATTAATCACCCATTTTTATTTAAATCTCTAATGTTCATCAACTGTCGTTAAAGATGGACTGAAGTCTGAATTTGATGACAGTGACTAAGGTCATGCTTCGTTGTAGCTTAGTAGTAATTACATTCATTAGACACTATTTTCTACTTTGCAAGATAAATAAAATATATCAGCGCATTAAATTCAAAATTGTATGATTAATATCTTATATTTTTACTAAACTCTTATTTTGTTCAACCCACAATATATTTACTGGCATAGAAAAATAAGAAAATGCACAAATGGCCCAAGCTACAATATGTTTGGTAAATCTAAATCTAGAAATATTAAAAAAACACTTGACGTTACAGAGTTAAATTATATAGAAAACCAATAAATTATATGATTTTATCTCTATCCTAAAAATAATAAAAAAGTATTCAATTTTCGTTAAAACTTAATCAAACCAATTAGAACTTATGCCACTTGTGCACTCAACGCCTCAATTATAAGAATATATTATCACCGCCGGTGAGCACTCCAACAAAGGCGTCAGTTTCATTTAGCCTGGATTACTAGTGATGAGTAAGTTGGAAATGGAATACCTCCGTGTGTATTGATCTTGTTTTTTCTCTAAATTGTTACCCCCTTGAGGCGAATGCAGGTCCAAATGACTAGCTAGAGGTGACGCACGGACTATGAAAGGAACTCGATACCCCCCCCCCCCCCCCCC
>CABFVX010003721.1:0-45610 GCA_902151425.1 Timema shepardi | reverse complement strand
CCCCCCCTATCATTACTTTTTACTGGTTGGGTAAAACCAACCCATATTATCGCCGAAATTCCAATCTTGACTTGTCACTGTTTTATGGGTAAGATACCCTAGTTACTGAATTGCTCGTATATAACTTAACTAGCCAAATACCCGTGCTTCGTTTCGAAGTACTCTTTAAGATCATCACTTTTTTTTTGTACTAAGAAATAGTAATGAACTTCTTCAATATTTATAAGAGAAAGGAAAATAAGGAGCAACATATATTTTAAACAACATCGTAAATTTGGCTAAAGACTTTTTATAAAACTTCCATGTAATCAACATGTTTCGTTCTCCCCTCTGGCTGCAGAATCATGAGGCTGTCAGGAGAGCCTAGACGTGAACAGGTTACGTACAACTGACCATGGGAAAAACCGTCATTCTTTAAATCCACATCAGCAACCTTCAAAGACTGCCCCTGAGCTTTGTGTATCGTCATTGCGAAGTAAATTTAACTGGAATTTGCAGTCGTTTGAATTTAAAGTGATAGTCGGAGAGAATGCAATGAGTGCGGGGTATGAAAATTGTTTCTCTCACTCCACATCCTGTAAAGATTGTTCCTTCAATTCCGTTACTATGTAAATACTTCACCTGCAGCCTGGTGCCATTACAAAGATTATAAGGTACCAGGTTTCGTAGCAGCATTATTGGTGCTCCAACTTTCAGACAGAAATTGTGAGGTGGAATCCCTGGTCGATTTAAAGTGTGGAGGTGCTCCACAGGGTAGTAGACCACGTCCTCTATCTCTACTACGGAGTCCACAGACTGATATCTCACTATCTCAGTAGGAAGTTTGTCCAGTAACGAATTATTAATGCTTGCTACGGTGTCGTTCTTGAGCATGAAAATAGCTCTCGCCTTAAGCCAATTCGGATCTTTAAACTGTAAATCCCTCAAATCAGGGCAAATCTTGTCACTTAAAGTCTTCAAATCTTTAACAACTTCATAGAGATTTTCCGGAATGTGGACTTTGTCATCATCTTCCTTTAACCTTCCATCACCAATTTCTAGAAGTAAGTTTGAAAACTCTTCTGCCCTCAAATCGCCTTTGAGATGGACCCTCATATTGACTCACAAGGATAGGACTTAGACTTTAGGCCACAGGTAGGATGACTTGAGGCAGGCTTTTACCTTATCAGCACGTGTACCTCGAGGCACGACAGGTAGTGAGTGTCTGCTGGAAGTCCCTGGCCATTAGTACAGTCGTCCCACCCATCAGATGTTTACTACTTTGAATGTTCTAGAGAGTCTTGTCCAACGCTTCTATTCCTACCTTGTGAGCATTCATACCAAACTATCAACTAGCACTCTTTAAGTACCTGGGCAGTATCGCTCTATTTTGAAATATTACACAAAGGAGTTTCAGAGTAATTCAAGTTTAGAGGCAATTTGAAGGCAAAATGTAATGTCTTCCCACCATCTAAAAAATGTCGTAGTAACACCTTATTAAGCTACAGAAATTTATATTTTATTGTTTTTCCTTACACTGGCAATCAACAGATTAATCAAGAACGTTTTACCGGTTCCGCCTGGAATGTCAAGAAAGAAAAGCCGTTCAGAATCTGAACCAACGCTGCCAATGACCTCTTGATAGACTTTATTTGGTTCGGTGTGGAGTTTAATAACGTTTTGAGCAACTGATCCAGAAAATTGGACTACGTCGTAAGAAATTTCTCTCAGCTATTCGCGATTGACACTAACTTTATTTAGATCGTTAGACGGTGAGGGAAGGCCAAGCTGTTGAAGTGGTTGTATAGACATTAAAAATACTGCGTTTTCTAAAAGCACTAAGGATTGTCAGTCATGTTCCAAGGAGGTAAGTTATCTTTTCAAAAGGGGAAGTGAAATTATTAATTTTGAAAGTCAAGGTTTTTATTAAATATATTGTCTACTGTTTAAAAGTAAATCACGATTATTTGCTATTGTTCAAACTAGGTTTCATTTCTTATTGAAGGATTTCAACGACAAAGTGGAAATATTTACCAAAGCGTAACATTACGATCGAAATTTTAAAAAAAGCAATCATAGTTCTCTTGTTAGGTGATGCTTTGTTAATTTGTAGAATCCACATATATTACTGGGTGAAAATTTCTATTTTTAATATTTAGGTAAAATGCGAGAAGAAGTATCACCTAGAACAACACAAAAATACTGCAATACATATGAAGAGTTCCGGAAAGAAAACAGGATCTCAACCATTTTTTCCTAAAGTTAACGATACCGATAAAACCCAAGAGCAAGTTCAAGCTTGATCTATTCATTTAAAAATGAAATCCATTCTTCTTGTATTAATTTGCGCAAAAAGTTCAATAATTTTCTTCTTGATCTCTGGATGACTATTGAGGAAATTTTTCTCCAATGAAAGTACTGCAAGCGTATTTAGTATTTCTGTTAAATAAAAGAGCCGATAAAAATGAATCAAATAGAATAGCTGGAAACAAAATAATAATCTAATTCTACACTCTTCTACACTTTAACACATTCAAGAATCTGGCACACGGTTTTTAAGCACAGCACATTACGAGTAAAATAAACTTCCTTCCACCATCACGCTAGAGCCGGCACTGCGAGAGCATCAGTACTCTCTCTACCTGGCAGTCCCACCTTATTCTCCACTCCCTCCTATGTGCTCATGCGCACAACAGTCAAATACCACATCGTTGGCACTGTGAAGCGTACAGTTCCATACAAAGATGTTTGTATCTTTTCATAAACTGGGGTATGGCTACTGAAGTACTGACATTAAACTTAAGGTATAAATACTGTACAACAAAAATAAAAAAATAATTAAAGAAAAAAAGGACTGATTAGATTAAATGGTATCGATAATATCAAGTGGAAATAGGGGGTGCTACAGTTCCGAGTGCCTATACACGAGCCGCCACTGATCATTATTAATAATTAATGCAGATGCTGCACCCAAAATTAATCTCTGACGTTTCATAAATATTTGCACTAGAACCTAGTACCAAACTAGAAGCGTGTAAATACTCTAGTCCCGTTTCTATTGTACTAGCTAGTATACAGATATCTAGGCGCAAGCTAGCACACTGGATTTCTAGTACAAGCAAGTGTCGTATGATAGTAGCTTTAGGCGAGATTGTTTTATAGTCGGGAGTTTCGTAATCTATGCCGTGGCAGAAATAGTGTGAATAATAAGCGTTAGTAAATTGATATATGGAAATAGTTCCGCGTTAATATAATCTGTAGAGTTCAAGACAAAAGTCGAAACCAGGAAATTTCACCTTAATTCATGAATAAATAAAGAAGTGAGCTCACTTCAGTAAAAAATTGATCCTCCTTGTACATTATGTTGGGATAGGAATTGGAATAATCGTATACAAAAATAATAGTGTACCTATTTATTTCTTCAGAACGTTTAGGTTTAAGTGCATTGTGTTGGCTACAAAGGAACACAAGCTCAAATCGTATTTCGAGTTGTTTATACGATGTTACCCATTGAGCATTTGTTGGAAAGGATTATTTATTTAATAATGTAAATTGTGCATTGAGATGCAACTCGAATATAAGATTTCTTACATTTTATTTGGTAATATTTAACTGAACCGACTAATTATATTAAAACACATGTACACTTAATTTTAGAAAAGAGCAACCTAATTTTCCAGTCGTCAATTCATCATTGTGAAAAGGGAAGCCCTAATTTCACCAATGATCAATTTTTTGCTATGACAGTAATAGAGCCCTAGACACTTATCTCAGACAGATGTAATTAAAACCAAGATAATGGCAAAGTAAATATATCTATATAAACTGAAATAGGGCTGCCATCCGTCCGCCTTTTGCCAGACATGTCCTGCTTTTTATCATTTGTTCGTACGTCCAGAAGGCATTTAAATTTATTTTTAACTGTCTCGCATTAAATAATATTCATGTTTATTTTGCATTTTGTAGTTAAAAGTTTAAAAAAAAATTACTACACGTAACACAATGTGAGTAAGCTAGTAAATGAATATCGGAATATGGCATTGGCATCTTGCATTTCTGCGCCTCGCCTATCTGGCAACTACGCAGCATAGATTTCAGTGTTGCATGGTTTCCCACTTCGCCGCTCGGGGATTAACCTTCATCTTGATCAGTGAGTCGCTGATGTAGTGATGGACACAATCGAGTAATTATTCGATTCTCTTTAAAAAGAATCAAGTAATCGAGTAAAATTACTCGAGTAATTTTTAGCGAATCATCTACTCGAATCGTCCCGTGGCAGCCGGTTGGACATTACTCGGAAGTTTTGCAATGGAATTCGATGAAAATAAAAGAATAACAAGCTACGAGTAAAGTTACTCGAGTAATCTTGGGAGTATCGAGTACTCCCGATCAATCGAGCTACTCGATTATTTTTACTCGATTGGGCTCATCCCTACGCTTTTGTGATTGTGCTGTTCCTATTCGATTCTCTTTAAAAAGAATCAAGTAATCGAGTAAAATTACTCGAGTACTTTTTAGCGAATCATCTACTCGAATCGTCCCGTGGCAATCGGTTGGACATTACTCGGAAGTTTTTGCAATGGAATTCGATGAAAATAAAAGAATAACAAGCTACGAGTAAAGTTACTCGAGTAATCTTGGGAGTATCGAGTACTCCCGACCAATCGAGCTACTCGATTATTTTTACTCGATTGGGCTCATCACTACGCTTTTGTGATTGTGCTGTTCCTTGTGATTTAGTGTATAGTGTGTATGAATATATGCCAATGAAATAGATGCACTTTATTGTGTTCATTATTCTATTAGCTGTTTTGTATTAATAATTTGAATATTTCTCAAACTATAAGTGGTGAAACTGGTGAAAGTGAAACTAGGAAAAGAAAATGTAATTTTTCTAATAAACTGGCGCAAAAGTATCTGTGTTTTAAAGTTGGTTTCAATAAAATTGAGGCAACCTGTGAAATATATTAGTGTTTTGGGGCAGTGCTGGTGATCTTGAAAGACATATGAATAGCGAAAAACATTATTTTGTGTTTTTAATCAGCTAAGTCCAGTGCTGTATCACACAATATTGATTCCCTTTGCTCCTAGATATTCTTCCATGGACAAGAAAGTTCAGGCAACATTAGCATTTCATACAGTGTGTCATCATCAATCCTACAGTTATATGGATTGCACATTTAAATTAAATAAAGTTATATTTTCTGATTCCGAAATTAGCTCGTGGTAGAACAAAATCGAAACCTATTAGTATTCAGATGAAAGTATTATAATTAAACACGTGTTCTAATGAAACTTCCAAGACTATTTCCACTTAAATTTTCGAGACTATAAATCTCCAATCTACATATCTACATATCTTCCAAGTGCATTGTTTTCAGTGGAGACAGTGCAAATGTCGATTTTGGGGGACTTGCTCCAAAACCTGGAAAAAAGGTTTTTTCTCCACTTAAAGGGGATTTAAATAAAAGTATGTTAGATACCCAGCCCATATTATGCATAACTGCTTGCAGTGTGGTGCCGATACATTTCCAGTTGACATAGAGAGTATAGTTCTCAAAATGTTCAATTATTTTCACATATACACAATCGCACAGAAGTTAAAGACCTCTCTGAGTTTGTTGAAATCAATTATCAACAGCTCTTGTGTCATAGCAAGACTAGGTGACTAAGTTTATTGCCACCAGTAGAAAGACTAATCATCTTTCCGGCATTGAAGGCTTATTTTACTTTCTCAGTCAACAAAATCTGTTCCTACTATAATTAGATGTTTCTTTGAAAAGGAATTCTCTGAACTTTATCCATGGTTTCTTCATTCTAACACGCAAGTTTTTCACAACAAAATTTCAGCAATTGAATTTAAAGAAAAGAATTTTGTTGTAGAAGTCAATAATCTGTTTGTCTCAGCATTGAAGTCTCTAAATGACAGGTTGGACAATAAATTGATGCCCCCTAGAATTAAAACAATCTTTGAAGTCCCTCTCAGAAATTGGTTTTCAAAGAGAATGTAATATATTCTCCCAAGACCGTAGCCATCCAAAAATTTGAGGGGAGGTCTGGCAATTAAATCCCACAATTGCCGTAGGCTAGAAAAAATTATAAATTTCAAACACCTGCTAGAAGCTCCCTGAAGTGTTTTTATGTCAACATAGCCTCCTAACTGCTGAAGGTGAGGAAAAAGATATAGGCCTATATTCAAACTCTAGAGGCTAGACCTTATCTGAAGTGTTTTTTATGGCAACATAACCCCCTAACTGCCAAAGGTCAGGAAAAATATTGATATTCAAACAACTCTATAAGCTCTCCTAACTGCTTTTTATAGCAAGATAACTCCCTAACTGTTGTAACATAGCCCCCTAATTTGTACTTGTACCTTAATTTTGATATTGTTTGAACCATAAATAAAGCCATATAGGTATATACTTTGTTCATTGTATTCTCAGAAATAATTTTAGATTTCTATGAAATCTGCATTGAATATCTACAAAAATGGATGAATCCTTTTAAAGAATTTGAGTGTTTGCAATGGATTAAACTTCAAAATATTAGATACATAAATTTTTATGAAATCCTCCTTTGTCTGCAGTATCTGTAAACTAAAGATGTGACCATAGATGACTCAAAACTTTTTGATCAGTTTAGCAATGTTCAAAAGTATGTTAGCATTTCTGGTGTGGATCAAAATTTAACTCTTAGGCAGTGGTGTGGATCAGTAGCATCTCATAACCAAAATTATTAGACAAACTTAGAAGTGGTTCCCCCAAGCTTAAAAGGGGAGGTCGCAGAATTTTGTTTTAATCTTTTGTGCTTCAAACAGCTATTTGGAGGTTTTTTTTTATGATAGTTTTTGCTTTGGGCGTCCTTCTGTTCTGTGATTTACATTATTATGTTATTACTTGTTATAGACATATACTTATAAACTTTTGTTTGTTAGTTATCATGATACACACATCAAACCAAAAGCACCTGCTACAATAAACTCCACAAAACCTTTTAAAGCCTGGTACACACGACACAACTTCTTGTACAAAGAGCTGTGCAAGAAATTGTTCAATATCTTGGCCACATAGATTGCAGACCAATTTTAGCGAGTGACTGTTCACACGGCATTTGTGATTACAATCAATATTTGAAAAAAAATGCGTTTTTGTACTTTTTATGCAAAATTAATGATTGAATGATTAGGAAAATATTTGTATTTAATGTAAATAATTTCTTAATCATCCCTAAATATTATGATTTTTTTTTCAATTTTTTAATATTCCATTAAAACAGTTGAATACCTTTATGTTTGGGGTTTAACCTCCTTCAATTGTAATTATTTGTTTGTTTTCAAGCATTTAGCTGTTTTTCTTACAACCAGTCTCTTTTAAAAAAAAGTAACGGTCTAGCAGATGATGTTTTCGTGTTTACAATTCAAAAGTTGTACAAGAAAAATGGTTGATATAGGACGCATTCTCTTTCCTAAAATTGTTTACAATAAGTTGTAAAAAGCAGATCTTGTACAAGTTTGGGGGTTCACACGACACCATCTTTAGGCTGAAACTTCTTGTAGAAATTTATGTACATGAAGTTGTGTTATGTGTACCGGGCTTAAAGATGTGTAGGCACGGGGTCAGTACCTTGACTATATTAACTACAACTTTTCATGTCATATCGTCCCTCTATATTTTGAAAGGGGAAGAGAGGGATAGTTACTTCAGTTCTAGTCATCACTTTTTGGGCAAGATAAGTTGTATCTCAGCTGTTTGCACTTTTACCTGACATCCACAGCTCTTCCCCTTCTTTCCCCTCTAAAATCTATGCTGTCACAAATAAGAGCTATACTTGCTAGAGCAATGGGATGAAAGTCGGACAAATACTGACTTTCAACCACTATTAGATGGACTAGTGCCTGTATTACATCAGTACTTTTGTCGATGGCTATAGATAAAGCAATAAAACTCTCAGCCCTTTTTATCAAGCGTTCTTTTATATTACCTGAAATAACTGTAATGTGTGCTGTAACGGTATTCCTTGAAAGGAATAATGTTTGAAAATATATTTTTTTATTTGGACATACCAGCTCCGCAGCACTAACCAGACAGTCTTTTAAAAATTCCCTCTCACTGAAAGGTTTTGAGGTACACACTATATTTTAAGAAAGCACATAAGAAGCTTTAACGATATATCCAGTGACAGTATTCACTTGCATTAAAAAGTTTTTTGTTTCAATCATTTACTTTTCAATTGGAGATTTTGTCGTCACGAGCTTGGCCAGTAGGCCCTATATTTTTTGTGTGCATCACTAGTGGTTTGTTTTGTATTGGTGTCTCAAGTTGTATTCTTTCATCATCAAAACAACACAATTACAAATCAAATAAGTCATCCTCCTGTTACTGTTAATAAAAAAATATGAAAGTTCCCACACTTTGTTTAATACTCCACATTCCTTATCAATTCTTCTTTTAGTACCACACTTATTTAAAACTCATTGTGTTAACAATAAATAAACCAAAACCAATCTTGCACAATTGTGACTCAGAACGAATGGTTGTGAGAACAGAGGGCAGAGAGAGGCTGAAATAATTTGTAACAGAGATTTTGGAAGGAAGGGTATGTCAGTTTTGGAGGAGAGCCGTCTTATGAAGCTAAGGAGGGTCAAAAGCACTAAGAAATGAGGCAAAGTGGGGCAAATACAATCTCAAACTTAAAATACACTACGTTCACAAACAAAGTCTGTAACCGCAGGCCACATTCCTACTATTCTTTTATATTTTGGCAAAGGCCGGTTTAAATGTTTCCGCGGGCCGTATCCAGCCTATATGTGTGACACCCCAGATCTAGGCCTTTAACAAGTACAGCTTTTATTCAGGTTGCCCACTCTGTAATTTTGGGTTTGATAGGATAGGCCTACTTAAAAATCATACATATCCTATTTTATTCTCCTCAACAAAATTCCAGAATGGTCAATTGATCAGCATCTATCTTCATTGTTGAAAATTAAATCAGTTCAAGAGATTGTACCAAATTTTGATGATTTGCTATCTGAAAAACAATTACAAGGGTCCACTAAAAATAATATGGTATATTTAACAATTAAGAAATGATGATTTTGTTATGTTTATGTTTTTATTTCCTGAATTTTATGTTTAATTATCTATGAATATAGCATATTATGCAATCTCTTATTATAAACAAATGTTTTTTTTAATATCTTTGATATAAAGTATAGCCTACTATGTAGATTTACATATGTGAACAAAATAATCACTCAAGAAATTTCATCATTGTATTTAAAATAATCCTAAAAAAAGTTATATTTAACTTATATCAAAACGCAGGCTCAACATGCAACTTTTCTTATGTGTCTTGTAGTACAAAATTAGTTTTACATGCCTGTCCTAAAGAACGGCGTGATTAGGTATGTATGCACTTATATAGACTGAAGTAGAGAAATTGTGATACAAAAAAATGAAACTTTAGCTCTAATTTCTTCCACATTAAGTTAGAAAAAAATATAGCTTTGGGAAACTATTAGGATTTTTTATTTTAAACTGTAATAAAAATTAGTGTATCAAATGACCTCCAAAAAATGCAATAATTAGGTTACAGGGTTATACCAAATATGATACAATCCTTATGATTCAGGTCATACATAGCAAGAGAATTTGAACAGTAGGGTTATATTGATACAGGTAGGCCTTCATGAACCATCTATGAAAAATATGATGAAAATCAGAATAGTGGAAGCAGAGGTATAGCAAAATATTCAAAATGACTGTAGAATAAAGAAATGTTCATGAAAATTTAAAAATAACATCTGGACACGGTAAACGGACCCGGGACCTTTGCCTTAGTACGCCAATGCTCTGACCACTGAGCTCTCCAGGAATCGTCCCATGCCAAGGGTCATTCTTCTCTCATATTTTAAGGCAGAGTCTGTAATAGACATGTGGAACTCGTCGGTTACAAATGTGATTTTATTAAGATTACAATCTATCAGATAACACAGCCAGCTTCAACTCGAAATTTGGGCTTATTGCTGCCACTTGTACAATTGTTATAATTTTAAGGGATTGCATATTTAAGAATCAAATAGCCAAAGCTATTATTTATGCTTTTAGTGAGGATTACTCCATCTAGATATCATATTCTGAAAACTGTAAAATGACACCTGGACACAGGAATCAAACCCGGGACCTTTGGCTTATTACGCCTATGATCTAATCACTGAGCTATCCAGGAATCGTCCCTTGCCCAGGGCCATTCTTCACTCATATTTTATGGATGAGTCAATGATGGACATGCGGAAATCGTCGGCTACAAATATGTGATTTTATTAAGATCACGCGCTATCAGACAAAATGTATTATATTACCATTATTCAAGAAACGGGATAGGAAGAGGTGTGTAAATTATAGAGGCATACATAACATTGATGTGTCAATGCACAAATATGTATGAAAAGATTCTGGAAAGAAGAATGAGTAAAAGTGTGAAGGGGAGATGGAAAGAGGAGCAATATGGGTTCAGAGAGAAGATGTCGACAATAGATTTTATATTTGGAATTATACATTTTATGGAAAAGAGAAATAAGTTTGGAAAGGATATGGTAATAGCATTTATGGATGTAGAAGAAGCTTATAAAGTGTGTATAGAAATAAAGTATGGAAAGCAATGGAGGAGTCTGGAGTAGAAAGAGGAATGTCAATGAGCGTAAGGAATGTGTATTTTAATAATGTGAGTTGTGTAAAGACGAAAGGAGAGAGTGGCTCCAATTAAAAAATTTGAGTCAAGCAGGGAGGTGCCCTCTCACCATTACTATATGTAGGTCATGGGAATGAAGTTTTTGAGGAGCATACTAGCTGTCACCAGGAGAGATAGTCTTAGCAATGAAGATTCAAGGGCTAAAGCTGGCGTAGGGGGGGTACATGAGATGGTATGGACACATAATAAGAATGGAAGGTGATAGGATTCCAAGAAGATTAATGGATATGAAGTATATATGGAAGAAACCACAAGGGATGCGAAGTAATAGATGAGGGGAACAGATAGCAGCAAGTTTGAAAGTAAGAGGAGAAAAGTGGAAGAGAGTGCAAGAGGAAGAATGGTAGAAGGACAAAAATATGTTCTAAATAAAAAATTATTTAGTGCAATATAACATATATGTAATTTGTCTGTTTTGTTATTCTTGTTAGTTGAATTATTTTTTAAATAAACAAAGTCCATATTTAAAAATTATGAGAAATTTAGTCTGGCCATGGCTACTTTCATAACTCACTGACATACACCACCTTATTGTTTATAGCACACAGAATTTTAGGCGGTGGTTCTTTTCAACACCGATGGAAATAAACTCATAAAGCCCAGAATAAAAAAAATTGGGACAGTGAATCATATATTTAAAAGACTAAAGTTATAAAACCTTATTTGGGATTATAGGAATTTGTATTGTCCTTTTTAGTAATTTTTTTATAAATAATTTACTATTTAAGAACCATATTACTGTGCCAAATTAGTCCAGAAACAGTACTGTATGGATCTTATTGTTTTAAAGAATATTAAAGCACCACTAATAAATGTGTAATTATGTTTATTGCTTGGCAGTTATGGTAATTCTTAGGTTCATTGATAATTATGTCTCTTGCTGCATTGTTTTGGTGTTTGAATCGCCCATCACGTGTTGCAAAAGTTCTTCTTTAATAAAAGGTGAGAAATTATTATAGTGCTATAATTTATTTATTGGAATTTATAGATAAACTTTCATTGTAGTTTAATTAGCTCCAAGGATATCCGTAGTATGGTAAACTCTGCCACGCTTGTATCTTCATCCCCCACTTGATGTCAGCAGCTGTTCATTTCTGAATAAAAGATGGATTCCTGCACTTAAGAGTTTTCAATCACATTAATGTTAAAAGGGCAATAGTTTGGTTATACACATTATTTTAATAGGGTTGGGATCTTAAACCCTCAAATCTATAAGGATTAGAAATTACAAATACAATTATGTGTTACTAAATAAATTAGTGGGAAGAGTGCTAATAAAGTGTTAGAAGCAGTAGGCCTATATGAGGTATCAAAAACATATTAATATTGACTATTTCAAAGGGGCTTTTATGAAAAAATACAGACAACAAACTCAAAACGGTGCTAAGCATATTAAAGTTCATTTCACCCCTTTTATTTAAAGAAAAGGTGAGGCAAACAAGATGGCTTTATTTTTAAAAGAATAGTTGTAATCATTTCTTATAAAATTCTCAAAGTAATGTAAGCACTGTAATAAAATAAGAATAGTGTGATTGTACCATCTTCATTTTTGCCTGCGAACAAAGTTAAAACACTAGATCAAATGAATAAATTAAGGGAACAATTTTCACCCATTCCAACCCCATTTACGCTACTGATGAACTTAATGTTTTTAAAGTAGATTTTGGTCAAATCCACTCTTTTACTAATCTGAATCTTCAATTTTGAATACCTAATCTTGAATTTGAATCGGAATTTTGTAAAAAGTTATGAACCTCTGATTAAATAAAAATATGACAGAATAATATAAGATAGAAATAATAACTAAATGTTAACATTCTTTCTTAAAATCCATTCGTTATAACAATGTGTATAGAAACAGAAAGTATTGACATTGAAAGAAACGCCTTCAGCGCTTAGCCAAGTTGTCTTTCTGACTTTCTTTTTTCTTTTAATACTATCTCATTAACCCCTCCCATGTCTATCTGCCTGCAATAAAGTAGTGAAACTAGTTTTTAATTTTGTTAAAGACAATATGTTTTAAAATACTGCGTATATGATTAAATACATATTTTAAGGCCCATACTTATGTCGGGTGTTGATAAGAAATACATAGTAAAAACCTGTTTTAATTTAAACTATCATGAAGTAACCAATAATGTTAACTTATCTTTGTTTTTCTAAGTGATTGTAAATTAACCATGGTAAGTAAGTAAGTAGGTTATAGAATACATGACTTACTAGTCGACATCAGGGCCAGATGAAGGACCTCCAGAGATTAAGTGAACAGTTGTTTCACTTGTGAATGGTGAATCTAAGTATAAGTACTCTCATCTCTATACATGCTGCAAAGTACATGTTGAATAATAAATCAAGGAACACAAAAGTTATGCAAATATCAGGATTCCTGCACGTCCTGGAAATCCTGTAAATTTAAAATATCTCTTCCATGCTGTAATGATGCTGATTTGGATCCCTCTCATACATTAAAAAATTCATGGATGAAGTGCATTTTTCTATAAAGTATGGTATGTAAACTATACTTTCAATACTTCAACCATGGAAAATCAGGCGTTTTCAGACATAATGTCAACATCTTTTTCCATTTTACTTATTTTTTTATTTCAAAGATCAACTCTGTAGTGTTTACCAAAAAAGTAAGTAACGCTAGCTCCCTCCACCCAATAAGAAGCTAGTCTTCACAACCCTGTCTCCAGGACTCGGTGACGAGAGTTCCAAGAGGAAAGGGGTAGGTCTCATATATAAGCTGATTATGGATATGAATATATAGTAGTAACATAAATCCACACAGCACACGGTACTCAGAACACGTAACGTATAATGTCATAGAAAAATAATCTGTAGTTTGACTAAAACTGTATCATCTAATATTATATCTTCAGTGCTGAAGGTGAAATCATCTTAATAAATTGTACGTGCAACATTGAAAGTCTTATTTATTTTATTAAAATAAAAATCAGAAGTAATCAGATCGTATAACTGTGTGAGTGTGCAGTAAGGCACACTTGTGTCATCATCGTCGTAACTTCATATCACTTTAATTGGCGCTCGACCACAGGGCTATAAATACCAATTATTTCACAATATAATTCAATAACGTTTTTATTGGCGCCCAACACGCAACCATATCATATCAAGGCCTGGAAATGTTATGGAATTTCTCATTTTCCCAACTTTTCCTGGTTTTTTCTAGGTTGTCCTGTAAATTAGTTTGTCCGTTTTTTTTAAATACATAACCCTATACATATATAATCAACCCGTTCCCTTAGGGGGTAGGCAAGAAACTGTGAATATAGCTAAAAAAATCTCCATACCTAATCCATCCTCATTAACTTTCTCCACACATCCCTATCTTTGCATACTTCCTTTGCTTCAACAACATCCATACACCGAGTCATGCATGCGCTTTTATTCTTAAAACTCTTAATGTTTCTCTTTTTCACACATTCGTCTACAAAATTTAGCCACATTTTACATGGCTAACCTCTTTTGATCCACACTTTCTATCTTCATATTTGGTTCTTCATTCGATCAGTCATTGTCAAACTGAATGTCAAAACATTCGTGCAAACCCTAAAGCATGCCTTATTTCCACCATACACCACCTTAATTGAAAATTTACTAACCATGCATCTGCACCATAATCTGAGAACATTCCATAACATACTCCTATTCACACGATTGTACACTTTTTTTAAACATGACAGTAAATTATTATTGTAAAAATTAAATAACCTTTATTATATTTGTACCTAAGAAATAAAAAGTAAAATTAAAACATAATTAATATAACGACTATTTGCAAGTGATTTATTTATTTGTGACATTTAACACACACTTTCTAAACTGATTGATTATATCTGCACACGACTTTTTAACTAACTTATATATACTGTAGAACAGACACAACATCCAGCCCCTGACCTTTAAGAGGTCTATTTAAGCTTGGGCGAACTTATTATAAGATTTTTCATGAGAAGGGGTGGTCTCTATGGGCTGTACCATAGAGCTCAAGTGTAGGTGAGGTTTATCTGCCGGTCACGAGGAGTCGGAGCAGACATAACACTTCCTAGTCAGCGTTCATTCTTCTTTTCACCAAGTAGCGAGGCGGTTGGTCTCGTATTTCAAAGCTGGGCATACATTATGTCGGCTAAATAGAAAAAAACTTAGTTTTGATGGTTTGGACAACTCATGTTACAAAAGAGTGATGGCTTACAGTCACTGGGTATATACTGGCCGAGGCGTGATGACTTACAGTAACTAGGTATATCCTGGCGGAAGAGTGATGGCTTACAGTAATTAGGTATAGCCTGTCAGATGAGTGATTGCTTAGTCAGTAGGTATATCCTGGCAAAAGAGTGATGGCTTACAGTAACTAGGTATAGCCTGGCAGAGGAGTGATGGCTTACAGCCAGTAGGTATAGCCTGGCTGATGAGTGATGGCTTACAGTAGTTAAGTATAGCCTGGCGGAGGAGTGATGGCTTACAGTAATTAGGTATATCATGGCTGAGGAGTGATAGCATACAGATAGTAGGTATATCCTGTCAAAAGAGATATGACTTACTGCTGTTTGGTATACCCTGGTAGTGGAGTGGTGCCTTACCGTTTATAAAAATTGAACATTTCTTGAAAAAAGGCAGTTTATAGTTAAAATATTTATTTTATTTTAAAATCATTATACGCTTAAACTAATGTCAGCTGTGTAAAAATAAAACAAGTGAACATATGAGCATGGCGTTCATTACATAAACAGTATGTACACTTTACATGTATGTTTAAAAATAAAAACACATTTGATTAATAATAGCACATGTTTTAGCCTCTTTTTTACTAAAAAAATATAAATGTTTTAACTTGACACATTAAATCTGTTGTAAATCCATTTATATTAAATATTTTTAGTGAAGCATGTGATGTAATGGTAAAAGAGAGAATACCAAAGAGAATGATGGAAATTAAGTTTGTAGAGAAAATACCGCAAGGGAGGCAAAGAAAAAGATGGGAGGACTAGATAACAGAAAGTGTGCAAGTGAGAGTAGAAGACTGGAAGCAAATAAAAGAGGAAGAATGGTGGAAGGATATAGGAAGATGGAGGTATTTTAATAAAATGACCCGGCAACAGGCTTGAAACAGTTGATGATGATGATGATGATGATGATAATGATGATGATGATTATAATGATGATTGTGATGATTATTTGGTCCAATAAGTTAAAACATAATAATATGGACTGTAAATATCTACATAGCTCTTATTCTGGCTAATTACATCATAGGAATATAATGATTACTTATAGAAAATAATACATGAATGAAGGTCTTAAAATAAATAAATATATATATAGGCCTATATAAAATATATATATATACTTTTTTATTTAAATATGTATATATATATATTTAAATAATTTATATATATATATATATAAAATAAACTATGTATTGATGTGTATTTTACCAAAACTTACTTTATTCACTTGTCCTGGAGGAATTGTATAAAATCCTTGAAAAGTCCTTGAAAAATCTTCATGATTTTGTGTAGGAACCCTGATATATGTTCTCCCAAAACCTACTAAACAAAAGTAAATATTACACATAACAGCTATAATTGTTTACACAACTGGCCACAGATATTCTCTGAATGTAATGAAAAATTGTACATAACAAACAGGCATACTTATTATACTAATCGTTGATAATCATCATAAATGGGATGGACACACACAAAAATTTTAGAAAAAAACTAAAAGGATTGATTGACTTATGTTTTTACCATCTTAGAATGTTCTTGGATATCAAAATCATAGTAATAATAAATAAATAATTGGATTAATCAATTATATGGTGTGTTTAGCCATCTGGGGGGAAGGATGACAAAAAATTATTAAATCAAAATTTTACATTTGCAAGAAAAATTTCTGTAACTAACATACAGTCAACATAAAATTCCACTTCTAAACTAATTATAGGCCTATGAGTACAGCCTCATTATAAGATACAACCATTCTGATAAATAAAAACAACCAGTCCCACCTGCTTAACATTAACAAAGAAGTGTTTACAATAATGGTAAATATTCAAATTGTTATGGTAAACAAGAACTGAGATACACTTATCCCCAAATTATGTGATTTTCTACCACTAACTCTCCGAGATATTCCTCAAATAGATGTAGTGAAGATAAAATTGAAGACTAGATACTTCAAGAAATGTTTCTAACAAATATCAACATTTTTTTATGATAAAATGTTGCTATTTGTATTGTTTTTTTATTATCTTTCTTATTATTAAAATTTAACTGCAAGAAATGGAGATGTACATTACCTTTAGGTACCTCGGGATTGTAATATGTGATAAATTATGTAATTATCTTTAAAAGCCCTAACTAACATTAAGTGAAATTAAAAATTAGAATTTTAATCATAACTATCATAATCATTTCCATCATTATTATCAACACTACTATCATCATCATCATCATCATTAATATTATTAGTGGTGTGTGAGTACTATAAAATGTGAGCTTGAGCCAACTCAACTCAAAAAGTCTTACAAAACATAATAAATTTGAGTCCTCTCGATTTTCGATCTTTTTCTCAAAAATTCCATGCTAAATTTATTTTATTCAATTTTAAGATATCATTTTATAGCAAATAGAGTCTCTCAATAGTTCCTTTTATCTAACTAAAACAAAATTGTACAATTAAATTAAAGTTATTTAAAAATCTGAATTTGTGTTTTTATAAAAAAAATTCACAAAAATAATAATTGTAATTATAAAAAAATAAGTTTTTTATATTTACTTATAGTCTATGCATAGATATAAATTACAGAAATTCAAATTGAAATATTTCTTGTACAATTAATATTGTCCTCTATCACTTAAACTTGAAAAAAAAAATTGTTTTCATTCAAACTCGACTCTAAGTGAAAAATGCCTACTCACACACCACTTATTAAGATTATTATTATTATTATCATTATTATTAACATCACCATTATCATCAATAATATTATTATATTCTAGTTTTAGTAAACCTGTCTCAAGAGTTAGGTGGTGTGCTACGTTAGCCACCAAGGCCGATAACCTAGTGGTATAGCTATCATTACTTAACAGATTCTCAAAAAGGTGTTTTTCCCCCCTCATTGTCTTACTACCCATCTATGATCAAGACATTTAATTATACTACTGCAGTGGTTCACAAATTGTGGGGTTCATAAGGTGTCTTTAAGAGGGTGCCAAGAAATATTAAGATTTTAGACAATCGCTGGTTCTCAAATGACTAGTTCAAAACAAATTAGAAATATTATGTGTTGAATTCACAGTCCTGAAAGATTTATTCGTCTTTACTCTAAAGAAAATAAAACAGTAGGCTTGTCCACCTCACTGGTCTTGTGGTTAAGGTGCTGGCCTCCATTGGATATCAAATTTAATAGCCTACAAACATAATACTTTTATGAAAATTAAAACAATTCTTTTTAGCACCATGTTTTACTATCTGTTCAGGCTATATACATAAAGTAATTATTAATTATGTAGGCCTATACTTTAAGTTATGTTGGAGAGGAAATTTCTTAAGCGTTTGGGTGTTTCAGATAACTGTTGTGTCCATAGTTATTAATTTTTGTCTAATTGTTTTCATTTCAACCAAAGTTTGATACACAAAGAGGAAAGCCCAAGAACCCTCCAGTTTGTATCTAATCTTTGTCTTTCTGGACTAGATTGAAGTGTCCAAAGCTATAAGTTAACAACCAATTTCATTACAGTATGAACCAATTATTTTGACATATTAAAATAGCTGATTTATTACATTTAACATTTTTTTAAATTTTTGAAAAACACAGTCAGAGATGTATACAAAATTTATTAAAGAAAATTAGAGGGAGGGGAGGGGCTTAGATTAGAAACTAAGTAGGAAGAATTTAGAGGTAATTTACCCACATGTTTGTGAAGAAAATGAGGGGGAATCATCCTCACTATACTCAGGCAAGATTAAAATCCTGATCCCAGGTAACCAGACTATATGAGCTTGATATTTAGTCTGTGTGCCTGCCAGCATAGATCACAAGGTGTTTCTAAGCATTTTCTCATCTACAAACATATATACTGATTGACATTTACCCAATATTAGATAGTAGTGAATTATTTTGTAATTATTTATTGAAATTTAATACCTTAACTTGAAAATTATAATACAATAATTCTGAAGAAAATAGCTCATCTTCAAATGGTAGGTTCTGCCCAATCATGGAGGTTAACTTATATTTTATCAAGTCACAGTAAAACAAAAAATAGCTCCACTTCAGAATTAAAATGAGCTTGGCCTATTATTATCCAAGCCAAAGATATTGAAAGTTCAGTACTAATTATGTCAGCTGTTGATAAAGAATACCTTTTTTAAACTCCTGTTTCAATTAAAATAATCTTTCAGTAACCAACATGTATATGTTAACTAATCTATGTTTTATTAAGTGACTAAATATCAACAAACCTCTAAAAGCAGGTTTTACAATACTAGTTGTCAAGGTTGAAATTTATTTTATATCATTACCTTGACCTAAATTCATTTATATTGATTTCCATTTTGCTACTATATGATTTCAAAATTAACTCAAAGATACTTATAATTGATCGTTTGTGGAACCAGAGGGGCAGAAGAAAATGCCAACCCTCCCACCTAGGATAAATTTGCTCTCTTTAGATTTATTTTAACTCTCCTATAGGCCTATCCCTGAAGATGAAACTGAAATATGTCAACTCTGGTGGTCTGGGAGTAAAGTGCTCACCTCAGTAACTAATGTTCTTGGGTTCAAACCCAGCTGGAGTCGATGAAATTTTCTTGAGTGATAAAAACCTGTAGCACAACTTACTTCAGAGGGATAGTAGAGCCGTTGATCCCATGTCATTTGTGGCATGTTAAAGATCCCTGGAAGGTATGAGCAAATACCTTTCCCGGCAAAATTGGTAGGCCTTTTTGCTCTTATTCATAGAAGTTATTGTGCACTGATATAATTAGTTGATTGAAAGTTCACGTTAAATAGCTCAAATAAATAAATGAGCTGAAAGATGACTTTACATCAAATTAAAAAGATTTAAAAACCATAAATCTAGAAAGTTTGGTTAAAATCTATATATTTATTTGAAAGCCATAATAAATGGTGGTCTGAGTAATAATAGATTATGACTTTGTCTCAACTTTGTCACTTTAACAATCAGCTGATTAGCGACACAAGATTAATTAAAATTTGAACAACAATAAATATTGGGAAGTGCTACTCGTGCAGTAGGGGCATTTTAATAATTAGCTTTTAACATCAATTATAGGGAATTGTGTAGCTACTAAACTTTCAAAACATATTTCTCTTTGTCTTGTATACATTTTTCTTCAATTAAATTGTATGAATTTTCATCCCAGATGTTTAACACCTTTAATTATATTATTCTTAGTAAATGCCGTGGATAGGCCCGGAGGGCAGGAAGACACACATAAATGTACGGATTTTATCACTATAAAAAAATTCTTTGACCTCAGCTGAGTTTGAACCCAAGAACATTGGATCCTTAGGCAAGCACTTTACCCCAAAACCACCGAGGTTGACACCATCACTTAAATAGTTTACTTAGACTAAACTATTAAACATAACATTATTAATGTAGGCCTACAATACAAATGTTTTAGACATTAACATATTTCCATAATTCATTAAATCGCTGGAAGTCTAATATTGTAGAGATATTTAAAGTCCATTATCCATAGGAGTGGTGGTAGCTGACAACTAGCAGACAATGTAAGATTGATTAAGAGTAAAACATAATTAAAAACAAATTATTTGTTGTGAAAGTTTTGACTGCCAAAAATAACACCAAATCTATATATTATAGTTTTTCAGATCATATGTTTTGGCGAATGGATGCATGAGAGAAGATTTGATAATTGTACTAGTTGTGACCACCACTCCTATGGCAAATGAACTATACCTGCCGCCCCATTAACAGTTCTAACCTTTTGAATAAAAAGTTGCAATGTCTTCAATGTAAATTAATGTTTTTATTATTATGTTTTTTTTAGATTTAAAGTTTGAATAATGCCTTGAAACACTTTTATTATACTGTTTAATGCCTAATCTAAAAGTATTCACCCGCTTTGGTGGCTGCATGGCCTTATGCTCTACTCTTGCAGTAGGCTAGACTGTCGATGATGGGAAGATCGAGGTTTGAATCTTGATCGGGCGTACTGAGTTTTTTTTGCCTAAATGGTATTTCACTCTCCCTCTATGCACATGTGTATACACTACCTAATAATATAACCTTCTTAATCCCCAAAGCCATTAGCGTATTTATAATGGAAGTATATAACCTGAACAGGTAGTAAGATGCGGTGCTGAAGAATAATTAAAAGCATTCTATCACTATCAATTGTACTCAAAGTATTTAGAGACAATTCTATTTAGTATAAATAATCTGGGTACATTTTCTTATAATATCAGCCAAATAAATGTTAGATGGGCCTTAGCCTCTAAAACTAGTAATTTCGAACCCCAGAAGAGTTCATATAGATGTGTTTCAGATTCATCACAACTCAAGAAGTATGTTTTAAATCTAGTATTTTACATTTGTTTAGAATATACATGGTAGCCACATCAGGGAAAACCTGAAATACTAGGGGAATTTGAAAACTAAGCAAAAAAATCAGATAAAAGTCAGGGAATTGACCATTAATTCAAACTAAGAGAAACTTCAATATTATATTTAGTTAACTCCTCTTTAATATTGTGTATATCAATACTCCCACTATGTTTTCTTCCCTCTTGGTAAGAGGGCTGTATTAAACACAAACATTTAACATTTCTAACAAGTTAGCGTGAAAATATTGCTTAAAATGTTAAAAGATAAAGGTCGCCATTATCATCTACAATATCAAGGGTTAACTTCAAATTTATACAATTAAATTAACTATTTTTAATCTAAATATTTAGGTAGATACCTTATACTTTAAACTTTAGGATTTAAATGTTTAAATGCTTTGGTTTTTCTAGTGTGTATCTTTTTGGACAAATTTCAACAAGGCCTATTTGTGTTTTATATAATTATTGCAGACATTATTCAGGTTTGGAAAAAAATCTCACAACCCCTTCCCCAAAACAATCAAATAAGTAAAGTTTTTAATACATTATATATAAATAAAATTCATTCAATTTTCATTGGTCTTTGTTTTATCTAAAAACCATCAGAAACTATTCCTGAAACATTTCAATATATTCTTTCAAAATTTTAGAAATTAAATTTTTTTTAATTATTGATATTTTTATACTGAAAAACTTGTATTTGTTTGTTTTTATGAAAATAGTTTAAAATTGTTATAATACACACTGCCAGTCAAGCAAAACCTGTATAGATAAGGGTATATAGTACATCAATTTGGTAGCAGTAATTAGCCTAGCCTCTTTTCAAAGATAAGCATTATTAAAATATCTTTATAACATTTATGGTTTCTTGTTGATTTCAAATTATAGACCAGTCATGTACATTTTTGTTGAAGGTTCAGTTACACTGACTAAATTTTGAAAGTGCTAAGTTATGTCTGACATTTTGTCATTTATGTGGAATTTTTATTTATTTTGGATGTATTGTTTGACATCAGAAAAGGTTTCAGCAGAAGAAAAATTAACCCATAGCAGTGATCACATAAATAGCTTGGTACCTGAGGGAAACAGTAATATTGGATATCAAATTCTGCATTCGGTTAGAAACACGAGCAATGGATCTGATACTAGCAGTGAAAATAATGTAATACAAACAATTGGTAACTACAGTAATCCTGTTAATATTCTGTCTATTTTTTCTAACAACAGTAGTGAAAACAGTTCAGAGAATTATCTCATCAGGAAATATAATGTGGATCAATCTTATAAGAGTGACAGCATTGAAGACAGTCAATTTAGATTTATTGTGGAAAACAGCACAGGCAATATTGCTTGGCAGATATATGGAGTTAATAGAAGTTTCGACGATGCTTTAAAGTTTCCCAGAGAAATGGCAATGGGCACAATACTAAAACTTCTGAAAGAAGAACAATTGGAGTTGTATGCTCCTATAACCTTTCTGACAAACAATGACCTCTGCAACAAACATCTTCGGCTGTACAGGGATAGTTTGGTATCTAATATGTCATCTTGGGCTCTTAAAAGTTTGTAAAATTAATATTTTATGTACATAATGCATGCATGTGTCACTTTATTGAATATAAATATTTCTTGATATAAAATGTTATGCTTATATTCAAACAAGTTTTATTGAAATGTATATATTTTAAATAGTGTGTTAAGTTTAATTAACTGACTAATTTTAGCAAAGTAAAAATTCATTCACCTATAGTTAACCAATTAAAGAAAACTCTCATTTTAAATTACTTCAATTTAGCTATACATATTTAAGATTGACTTTTTTTAATTTTCAAATATAATTATGAATTTTGGTAATGATGTATTATTATTATTGGGTTGTGGTTAAAGTTTACCTTTTTTTTTATCTTCTTGTTGATATAATAAAAATTAACAAAAATAAATTAAAATCAGAAATCGAACCCAGTGTTGGCCATGGTAACCATGCAATCCATTGCTTTGTTACCCTTGGCAACTTTTTTATTTGCTTCATACAGAAAAAAAAAAGCTATTCATTTTATTTCTTCTGATCGTGGTCTTATTTAATTTAAAGAAAATCCAATCCAAATTTAAAATTCCATCTTTGAGGTGCACATGGGCTACTAATTTTTAAAACTTAGACCTATGCATGTGATAGATATTGCGCAACACTCATGACAGACACACAGATACACAAACCTTTCATTTTATTAATATAGATAGATACTATACAATACAATATTATATTACAAAATACCTGCATTTGCACACCTTGCATATAATACAATCCTCAAGTTTTAAAGGATTTATGCTCTAAAAATAAATAATCTAGAAGATAATATGGCCCAGCATTATTATAATTTTCAAGGTAAAAACATAAATTTGTCGCTGTTTTCTTTTGATATAAAAGTTAAGTGATACATTACTCTAATTATTATTTACTATAACTCCCAGTTCTCGTACTTGATTTCTTCTCCCGTCTTATCTTCAATAGTGTCACTGGAATCAGAGTTGGAGATTTCCCTCATTAAATCATCCTCACATCCATGTTAATAAGAATACAGAATTTTGTAAAGTTGTTATTAATATATTCACTACTAATTCTTCCCCAGGCTGTTGCTATACATCAATCCTACAATAGTATGCTGTGTTTCTTCAGCTTACTTGTCAGGGTCAGTGCATGGTTCACTTTAATTAACCAGTCACTACCAACTAACACTGACCTACTGAATTATAAGTTGACAGAGAAAAAATGTCACCAAACAGCTATTTTAAACTCAAAATTGAAAAGTGGATAGGTACTTCAAACCAGAAAACTGTAGGTTTCAAAGTTAAAAATTAAAAACAAAACAAAATTGAATTATAAGTTGGTAAGTAACTTTGCAGGGTGCAAATATTCACCCTCCTACTTTGATTTAACCTTGAATTATTCATTAGACCTATGCAGTCATTCCTGCCTTCACCTGCCAGTACACTTCTAGCATGCTACAAAATAAACCTCTCTAGCCATATAGTTTGGGTGTTTTTTGTGAAAAATGTTAGAATGTGCATATAATACTATTGGTTCACCAACTTTAAGACCCACGCCCCTGGTCACTTAATTTAAAGTGTCTAAACTCACTGGTTGGTGACCAGGTTTAGGTTCAAGCAGTGGCGGGGATTTATGATTTACTCAACCCCTGCACCTAAAAGAAGGTGGGATCGAGGGCACTGCCCCAACTGCCGGAGGCAAGAAAATTTTTGAACTATAGCTACCTCTATAAGCAGTTTCGAAGGTTTTTTGAATAGTAACTGTGGACTAGGGTTTAACATTTTTTTAAACTAGTCACATACATTAAAAATATAAAAAGTGACATGCTAATTTTCTTTCAAATGTTTACCTTCCAACATAATATTTTAATACAAAATATTTGCAAGACTTAAGTACATGGAACATAATATAACAAACTAAACACTAAGTTATTCGAATTTCAAATGAAAAACATATAACTAGTAAAGTACTTTTAACATCATTCCAAACCACTCGATAGTTTTCTTCAGCGTACTGTTTTTTACAAACACCCTTTTAGTCAACTTATATATTGCTTCTGGGAAACAAACGAAGATCAGAAGGGCAAGGAAAATGATAACAGAAAAGGCTAGTATTATTAGTATTGGATTAAGCTATGGCTTGTGAGAAGACTTGCCGCCTATGATTGTACTAACACCGGCCATCCAAACTACACATGAACATTATCAAAGGGGACGATTTCTACACTGCCATTGATGTTACAAAATAGTTACTTTTAACTTTGGTCTGTAATTCACTAAAAAAACATTAGGTACTATTCAGCAATTCTATGTCCCCATTTACTCTAAAAGTAACTATGGATATATTTGGTATTTACCACAATTTAAGGGAAAATGTACAGGTAATGAATAATTTCCTCGGCCCCTGCACGAGCAGGCGTCTGTTTTCTACCACTGGGTTCAAGTATTGGTCAGTTAAACTGGAGGGACCCTTCTTCTATGCTAATTAAGTGCAATTCTTCCAAACAACATTAATCATGACCTCGATGTGTCGATGAGCCTCTAAACCATAATAATAATAATAATAATAATAATAATAAACATTAATCATCAATACCCCTTAAACTAAGTCATTAATAACCCTTTTGTTTAATCTAGTTATAATAATAAATCGCATCTATAAACATCCATTTAAATATTTCTGTAACCAATATGAAGGGTCTTAGGATAGTATCTAAGATTATAAAAGTATTTATAAAATATAAATCCATTAGATTAGTGCACTATAAAGAAATATATTTATAGAATTATTAATTTTGTGTACTATAGTAAATTTACATTTTCTCTGACTTAAAAAATAAAATATTGTCTAGTATCTATATTAAATACAGTAATTAGATTTAGGTACTCTCAATTTGCTCTTTTTTGAAAAATCCAGAATAAGTTATTTCACAAATGAAAGTACATTTGTTTTTTGTTCTTTTATTAGTGTTTGATTCATCCAGCAAGATTCAATATGGTCTCCTCACAGGTAATATCTTCAACATGGGCAACTTTGACGAATGTTTGTCGGTGAATGTACCAGATGCAGCGCATGCCCCACTCAGAGGGCAGCACTGTATTGTTGAAATGAGCACTAGATCTGCAAAACGATTGGTAAATATGTTGAGAGTTTACATATAAGACTCTTTATTGTAAATACTTAGCTCCATACAAAAAATAAAGAAGTACAGGTTAAAGCTATGGAATGAAGATTTTAAGTAGCATGCTAGCTTTCAAAAAGAGAAACTGGATAAGGAATGAAGTTATCTGGGAAAGAGAGGAATTACAGGGAGTACATGAAATAGCAGAGGAAGTGAGACTGAGATGGTTTAGTCATGTGATAAAGATGGTAAAGAAGAGGATGCCAAAGGGAATGATGGAAATGAATATAGTGTAAAAAGACCACAAAGGAGGCCAAGAAAGAGATGGGAGGAGCAGATAACAGAACATATGTAAGTGATTAGATAAGAATGGTGGAAGTATAGGGGAAGATGTAGGCATTTTACTAAACCTAGCTAGCCACAGGCTGGAAACAGTTGATTGATCAAGTTTTAGTGGAACCAAATAAGCATAAATATTCTGTATTAAAGGTTTTAAAGAGGTAGATGGGAAAGAGCACCCCCACACACAGCTTTAAATAGGGACCTACTGTATTTTTGTCTAGACCTGACATTGTGCTTACATATATTCCAATCACGGTAGGAACTACTCTCTGAAAGGTCTTTTTTCCTACCAATATCCTACTATATAATAGATTTATGGTAGGGAAAAAGTCCTTTCAGAAGTCAATTCCTACGGTGAATGGAATATATATACAGCCATACATGCACATTGGGCTGGATATATTTTTAGTAAAGTAAATGTCGGTGGGTGATTCTGAGCATGAGCTATGAAAATTCAGTTACAGGTACTTTGAAAATGTTTATCGTACTGTATTTTGTGCTGTTCACTAATTGATTTAACTTTTGACTCAATTAAGAAATTATTGATATTTCCAAAGTTATAATAGTTATTATTAATCACATTTTTAAGCTTTTATCTTGTAAATTAAATTTAATAATGAGGTGTGATTTTGAAATTGATTTAAGTTTGTTAAAATAGCTAAGAAGTTTCAAAATTAAACTGCTCTTTTACTAAAAATCAACAAATTATTTTGTGGAACAATCTCATAATGGTGTGAGTTTATGTGAAATTGTTGATGCTATTAATGTTGCTGCGGTGCTGAAAATATGAAATAAAACTATAGTGAGGAATTAAATACATATATTAAAAATATCAAATCCTATCTTGAAGCAGATTCACATGCTACCAATTTTGTAAGCAAATAAAACAAATTCTCCTTAACCAAGAATCTGAAACTGAAACAGCTGAATTCAAATTTCCTTTGGGTTCGTCACTTTCCTCTAACAATCAAAAATTGTATATAAAAAAGTCGGATACACTATTACTTAATTGATGACAAATCCAGACCATTAGGGGACAGTAAAAATCATGCTCGAGAAAACTAGGTGCTTTGGGGTTCTTTAGCTTGTGAGAACATTGATTAAAACTTTAGTAACACCACAGATGAATTAAAAAATAATTTTAAAAAAGGCTATCTATATGGAGGCACACTTCTATAAAATCATGGGTTCACTGGATATTTTTTTGTATTTGGTATCTTAATTTTTCCAGTAGTTCCCTATACACTCAACCACCCAAACCATCAACAGCTTTTTTAGGATAAGATTTAGCAGTATCATTTATTCAATGGAAGCAAGGGGAGCGATGCTTCCCTAAAATTAATGAGGGAATAAAGAAAATAAGAAAAAAATAAAGTTAAAACAAATTATCATTATTATTATTATTAGCACCGCGTCTTACTACCTGTTCGGGTTATACGTACTTACGCTAATGTGTAATAGTAGGGTGATTGTGAGATGAAATGGAGGACCTACAGTTTAACGTGGAATCCGAACCACGGTGGAGGCCTAGCATTCCCCACATTCACAAGATGTCTTGTCAGAGGTAAAGGAAGGGTTTGGTAATCAGATAAATCTGTGCCGGGACCGAGGATTGAACCCCGGCCGCCAGCACAGAAGTCTGACACCTTACCCCTAGGCCGCCAGGTCACCCAATTATCATTATTAAAAACATCTCCAGCAAGTATACTGATTTAAGGTGACAACTCTTCTTTCTTAGAGTGAGCAGTTCTTTCTCAGACTGACTGACCAGCCAGCTGGTCTCACTCGCCCTTTATTTCGTCAATAGTTTGTTTACGGGTCTGTCCGGCCTTCATCGGGGAAAGGGAAGCAGCGTTTCCCTAGGTGATTGTTGGCGCTTAAGATTACTATCTTGATTGGTGTATAATCTTATGTTTAATCCTGTTAAAATCTTATTTTTTAAGGTTTTTTAGCTATATTTATTGTTCCTAGATATACTTTTGGTCACTTTATTACAGAATAATGTATTTATAAGCAATTTACAGTAAGTTTAGTTTTATTTTACAGAATATTGACGCTTGTTTGGTCCTCCAAAGAAAGTGGTTTGTTTCTTTATGTACAGTAGTAGAATGACGAGTGTGTCAACAAGTGCAGCAGTGTAAAAAGAGGGCAGTTCTGTCAAAATTCATAAGTAATATTTTGAAGCATAGTTTTTCATCTCGGTTTTTTGATCCACTCAATATTTAGGCAACCTATATAGAAAAAACATTGGCGTTTCAGTACTCAATTTTATGAAACTCTATAGTAATTATCGGTGTGTTGGGTTGGTGGAATATTATATAAATTACCTTACTATATATTAATGATAATGGCATATAGAATAAATCCGGATTCAAAGATATTGTATGGCAGGCCAAAGGTCATACTCATTTGCAGGTCTCAACCCAAGAGAAAACTTTGGCAATCGTAAATTGACCATTATTGTTCTTCTTTTTATTTTAGTTAGAACTAATATTATTAATTAATTATATCTATATATAATTTAATATTGAGTAATATTTCTAAGTTCAACAATTATTTTGTTTTATTCCATGCAGAGTTTGTGTCACCCCCTTTTCCTTCTTCCCCATAATACTTTTAACTATACATAAAAAAAAAATTGTGAGCTTCCTATTAAACTAGCATCCAACAGACCCTGTTTATAGTAGTCTCATTGCTTCCCTTTGTCCAGAATTTACCCCATGCCACTGGAATTTAGAGGAAATGTTCGAATATTTGTCAGGAAGTATAGAGATATATGAACTCAATACTAATTAATGTAGCTTATTTTCCAATAAAAACATTTTAATATCTTCAAAGCATGCAACTTTACTTGTATATTTACTAAAAATATAAAATATACTTATTGTGTTGCAATAGTATTTTAAACTTAATTGTCTATTAAAAAAATATTATGGATAATATTATTTAAGTTTAAGCTCTGAATATATACATGTTACCATTGAAGTGTAAAATCTGTTATTTCATGAATTACCTGACTGAGTCAGTTAAAGTGTATAATATTGTTGTATTCTATACTTTAACTAATTATTTCATAGAATAACGAACACTACTCCGTTAAAGTTTAAAATTAAAATTTATTTCAATCTTGTAACAATGGTGTAATACAACATTTTTATACATTTTTGTACACAATTATTTTAACTTGTTAAATAATGATAACAGAATACCGATTTCATAATTTAATGCTTGGAATGTGATCCAGTTTATGTAGTAAAGAAATATGACTTTAGGCAGGTTTGACTGGCACCAGTCTATTAACCTGCTCAACCGGCCTCGTGGTAACACAGCTTCACAATTCAATCAATTTCTTTGAAGGGAGGTTTCACTCAGTCAATTTTGCAAGCGTGGGTGATGTAAACAAAAATGCTGTAATGAAAGAGAGGTTTTAATATTTACTAAATAAGCCTTAGATGAAATAGAACAGTGCTTTGTTTACTCATGAAAAGTTGTCAAGTTTTATAGCAGAAATCAAGAAATCTAAAATATCTGACAGGAAGGTATCACGTGATTATTGGTTACTTAAACATTATGATATACTTGAAGTTCAGGGAGTAGAAAAATTAATATTGCCAGTGACAGATGCAAAACCTGCTGTTATGTTTTATTGTTCACACATTGTTTGATATTTTTTATGAAATGCATTTATCCATTGGATAAGGTGGTAGAGACCGTATGATAAAAGAAATTAGTCGTTGTTATAAAAATATTATTCAAAATGACTTAAGGATGTTTTTGAATGTATTTGAGCCTTGTAAACAACAACAAAATGGGAAATAAAGGCGTTGTTGTTAAACCCATGGTATGCTCACTTTTATACTCAAGATGTCAAGTAGATCTTATAGATTTCTAGTCTCAACATGATGGAAACTATACATTTATTTTGGTTTACCAAGACCATCTTACTAAGTTTGTTGCATTAAGACCTCTTCAAACAAAAAGAGTAGAAGATGCTGTTTTGCAGTTTCTTGGTATATTCGTGTTGTTTGGCATTCCATGTATTCTTCAGTCCTACAGTGGTGGAGAATTTTATAGTAAACTTATAAATGAGTTAAAAATAACTTGAGTAAAACTTAAGATTATTAATGGTAAACCGAGGCATAGCCAGAGCCAAGTTGGTGTAGAGAGAGCTAACCAGGACATAGAAAACATGTTGACAACTTGAATGCAGGACAATCAATCCACTTCCTGGAGTAACGAGCTAAAATGTATTCAGTTTATGAAAAACAGATCTCTTCACTCTGGTATTAAGATGTCCCCTTACGAAGCTATGTTTGGCTGTGCACCTAGAGTTGGACTGTCAACAACTCCTTTTCCAAAAGAAATAGCCTATTTGATTCTGTGGAGGATAAAGAACAATTATATAATGCATTGAATGTATCAAGTACTTCATCTAAACCTAATAGTGAAGTTTTGGTTGAAGAAACTACGCTACTGTGTCTTTTGTCAAAAAGATTGCAAGGAGAAACAACTTTTTTTGAAAATGTGAACAGCCTGTCCCCATAACATGCTTAGAAGACTTTCATTTGAAAATAAAATTGTAAAGGTTTGCAAGTTGTGTTTAAATAAAATGAATATCAAGAAGGAAAGACAAAAATCTAAAGACTGTTTGGAAGGTCAACCTAAGAAAATGAAATTAATATCAGAGAAATCTTATTCTGAGGCCTCTGAAGGCATTACAGTCCATATTCCAGTACCTGCCTGAAGTTGACAGAGGACGAGACGCCAAATCTATTTTAGCTGTTATAATGGAAAAAACCAATGAAGGATTTTTTACGGGTGAGAACAAGTAATGGTCACATCAAGCAGATGTATTCTAAGTCCTGGTTCAGTGTGTGTGGATAAAATTTAATCGAGAAATTACTTAATATCAAGACATCGCTCTGGTCTGTTACTACAGTTCAAAGTATTGATACTGGTTAAAGATTCAAAAAATATTCATGCGAAAAACAGTGTGACAGCAAAAAGTGTGCTTGCTTCAAAAATAATGTACAATAAAATTCCAAGTGCCATTCTAGTAGTCCTTGTATTAAATGATTTAATAGTAGGATGAGAATTTTTTAATTTAGAATCATTTTTTATAAATACCTATTTAATAATAATAATATTTAGCTTACTACCTGTTCGGGTTATACGCTTTAAGTACTAATTACACTAATGGATTAGGAATTGGGAAGGTTTAATCAGAGGAAGTGAACCCGCATTTGCGTGGAGGGAGAGTGTAAAACCATTTAGGAAAAACCACCCCCAGTTCACCCGACCTAGATTCTAACCTCGATCTCCCCGTCCTCAGCAGTAGAGCTGAACACGACAAGCGCGTTAGCCAACTACGCCACCGAGGTGGGTAATTCCTATTTAATTAATACTATTACTTCATTTAATATTTTGTTCATTTGACCTTTCTAGTTTTAGTTGAATTAACTTGCTAAGTGATAGTAGTGTAACATTTAATAGCTTGCTTCAATTAATTTCTAAGTGACATTCTAGAAGTTTTGAAACTATTACTGAAATGGTTAAATTTGCTAAAAGACAAAGTTTTTGTAATTGTTTATTTTATTACCTATGACTATATTTTTGGCCATAATTTAACACCAAATTTTATTGTTTAGTAAAAATGAATAATTTAGTTATTTCATCAAATAACTTGTTAAAGTGTGTGAAAGTGTATTTATTTAATTCTTTAACTGAATCAGTTAGGTTACTCATGAAATACTACCTAGTTATTATATGAAATAACTGAATTATATACTTAAATGGTTATATATATTAAAAGTGTGTTTCATATATATATATATATATATATACACACCCACACACACACACACATATACACCTAGTTTATGTTTAGTTTTCAGGTTCTAGCTCAAAGTATTTGTTTCAATGGTCGTTTTGTATTCCATCTACATGCACTTCTGATGACTGGAAAGATATCCACCAACATTTTATAAACAAAACACAACTACCTCTGAAAGTGAGTGTCCACTCAGATAACTGTCAGACTGCTCAAGATAAACCTTTCAATGCTGCAGAATACACAGCCATGTGAGTTTATACATTTATTGGTGAATGTGCTGTAATTGAACATTTATTATTGAGCATTTTATATCTGAATTTATTGAAAAGTTCTAAATGTACACTATGATTTTTTACTGGCATGTCATCATTTAAGAAAGTGTTGTGTATTTCAAACTAACATTCTCTTAGTTTCATTATCAAACACAAGTTATATTGCTCTTTGTTATCATAGCAAAGCCATAATGTTTGTTATTTTTATGCAAGATAAAAAAAGTGTTGTTTTTCAGTGTGTTGTTTAATAAATAAAACAATGAGGTTATTGGCATAGGGCACTATAACAATGTTTATGTTGCATGGTAAAATAAATTATCTGTGTGTTTAAAGTGATAGAGTGATCAGAAGTGAGATAATATTAAACACGTTTTTGACGCCTGAAATCAGTAAGTTTTCCAAGAAATTTGATGTCATCTGTATTCTCAATACACATTGAAAAACTAGAAAAAGACTATTACAACACATGTAGAACACAAATGGAAGCAATCCTTGTAAAGGACGACCACTGGGAATACGTCGATGGAACTATTTTCAGCCTGGCAACAAAAGAGTGTGCCAACGCAGCAATCATTGCAGCGAATGTTCCACTCTGAACTGCCGGATAGAGTCATTCAAAGTAAAACTTATCGAAGAGTACAGTGCAAGAGAAGAAAAGAAAGCTGATTCAGAGGGTGTGTGTGCTTTGTATGTAAAATCTTACATAGGACGAAATGTAAATAAACACAATTCATCAGATACAAAACATACAAATCAAAATGTTAAAAATGGTAAAAACCAAGGCGAGGGTTGTGTGAATGTAAAAAGACCCGGTCACAAGGCAGTTGATTGTTGGACAAAAATGTAAAATGAAAAGCAAGTTTCAGTGGCATTGGAGCAAATTCATGCAGTTGCAGAAGAGTTTGTGACTTTGTTGTCAGAGAGCGCTATCAGCACTCAGATGACTCGAAGCAATGATGTGTGGTGTGTCGACAATGGAGCAACAACACATATGTGCCACGACAAGAGTAGTTTTTTGGAGCTCACGCGAACTGTAAATCAGAAGGTTAGGTTAGCGGATGACAGCACAACTGACATAATGAACGTTTTGAATGTAAAACGACAAAGAGTGAAAGTGAGGTTATAAAACACACTTTTTGTACCCACATTTAAGAAAAATTTATTTTATATATCAAAAACCGTTCAAGGAGAATGAAGCGCGTGTTTCAAAACAAATAATGCTGAAATTGTCGATAAAAATGGTGAAATGTTGCTGACTACCCATGAACGCCAAAATTTGTATTTTATCAAACCTGACGTGCCAAATGTAAACTCAACATATGTAACTAATGTTAGTGTAACAAACAACCTTAGTGAACTTGAAAAGTGGTTCAGGAGGCATGTGCATTTAAATGAACATGACTTGCGTAAGCTTGTTCAGAAAGAGATGGTTAGTGGAATGGATTTTAAGAGCTCAAAACAATTTTCAATTTTTGAAATTTGCATATTAGGAAAGCAAATTTCTACGCCTTTTCTAAAAAGACCCAGTCAAATAGTGAAAAATTACTTGAATTAATGCACTCAGACGTTTGTGGCCCCATGAGAGTAAAGTCTCACGGTGAAGCTTCTCATTTTGCAATTTTCATTAATGATAAATCTAATTGGGTAGAAGTGCATTTTCTGAAAAACAAAAGTGATGTGAAAAAGGCTTTCGAAACTTTCAAAGCATCAGCAGAAAATTGCCATAAAAGGAAAATTCAAACTTCGCGGACAGACATCAGTCTGGAGTACTGCTGAAAAGATTTCACAAAAGAGATGTCTATTGCAGTTATAAGAAGAGAACTTACGGTAGCAGAAGACCCAGAACAGAATAGCAAAGCCGAGTGCATGAATCTCACACTGTTGGGGATGGTATGATGCATGCTGTTGGAGTTTGGCTTACCAAAAAGTTTTTGGATGGAAGCAATTTCCACAGCTGCTTACATCAGGAACAGATGTCCATCAAAACAGCCGGAAGATCAAACACCTTATGAAATTTGGTATGGTTTGAAACCAAAAATAGGACATTTTAGAACTTTTGGTTGCAAAAGTTATATGCTGAATAAAGCTCTGAATAAATGGAAGTTTAATCCAATATCCAAAACAGGTATTTTTGTAGAATACTCCACAGAATCAAAGGCATATTGATTTGGGATACAGAAAAAAGGAAAATGGTGAGAAGTTGAGATGTTAAATTTTTAGAGAATTTCGAAACTGTTGAAGTTTTTAATGAAGATGAGGAACCTGCGAACTTTGAACCTGCTTAATTCTATGTTGATAACAGTGCAAAAGACTATATCTGAAGAAGCTGATGAACACTTAGATAAAGTCAAAGAAAGTGACCTCATTAATCCTGATCATGAGCTCAGTGAGAATAATCTTCATTCAAATAATTCAAATTAATTTCTTTCAGAAAACCCAAGGCAAGACTGCACAGTGACTAAGAATAAGAGGGGGCCTGGTCGACCTAAATTGATTAAAACTGGCAATCCGGGAAGACCAGCAAACTTATTTAATTTGGTAGTGCAAAATCCTGAAAGTGCAAGCTTGGCGTTTGAAGAGGCAGTAAACCCGTCATTACAAAGAGTCTTAGAGGGACCATTTTCAACAGAATGGAAGAAAGCGATGGAATCTGAGTTTAACGCTTTGACACAAAGCAAGGCCTGGACATTGAAGCCACATCCTAAAAATAAAACTGTCATTGTTTGTCGATAGGTACTCAGGACAAAGTATCGACCATATGGTAAAGTCAAATGTTGCAAAGCTAGATTGGTAGCGAAGGGCTATAATCAACGTCCTGGGATTGACTTCCATGAAACTTTTTCCCCAGTTTCTCGACTTAGCTCAAAAAGATTAGTTGCTGCAGCAGAGTTGGGACTTACTTTATACCAACTTGATGTTATAATGGCCTACATAAATGAAGATCTTGATGAGAAGATCTATATGGAGCAGGCAGACAGTTTCAGTACTCCTGGAATGAACCATCTAGTTTGTTTGCTTGAAAAGTTTATCTTGAGATTGAAGCAGTCAATGGTTTAAAAAAATTGCATAAAAGAATAAAGACCTTTGGGCTAAAACAATTAAATAGAGACAATTGTGTCTACTATATAAATGATATTTGTGTGACTCTGATCGTGGTTGTCTATGGTATGTCTATGGTTGTCTATGGTGGTCTGTGGTATGTAGATGATTTAATCATCCCGACAAACAGCAAAGAAGCTCACACGTTTAAGAGATGATTTATCTCAAAACTTCCAGATGAAGGACTTAGGAAAAATTGCACTACTATCTTGGAAATGAATTATACAAGATGAGAATTCAAAGTCCGTCACTATGTTACAAAGATCCTATATATAGATGATGTTCTCAAGAAATTTGGTATGCAAGGCTGCGAACCAGTGAACACTCCACTAGATGGAAAGAGTAAGTTATCCAAAGTCATGGATCCATCCACAAAGAAATAGACAGAGAAAATGAGAGACATTCCATACCAGAAACTCATTGGTTCTTTGATGTTCCTCACAGTATCGACAAGATCTGACATTGTGTATGCAGGGAGCTCCTTGAGCCAGTACAACCAAAACCCTGGGATAGTACACTGGGTTGCAGAAAAATGTGTCCTGCAATACCTGAAAGGTACGAGAAACCATAGACTAGTCTACAAGAGATCAGGTGCTGAACTGATTAGATATGTGGATGCAGACTGGGGAGGATCTCATGACGACCAGAGATCATATACAGGCTACATTTTTTAAGTAGCAGGATCTGCCATGATGTGGGAGGCAAGAAAAAAATCCACTGAAGCAAAGTATATGGCTCTCACGGACGCCGCAAAAGAGATATTATACTTGTAGAACCTGTTAAAAGAGATTGGTTATTTGAGTACCGATGCAAAATCAACCCTCTTCTATTGTGACAATCAAGGAGCAGAAAAGCTCATGCATAATCCTGTATACCACTCGTGTACCAAATATATTGACATTCGGCATCACTATGTACGCGAAGTTTTCTAACAAGGAGAAATAACATTAAGACCATTTCAACAAACAAGATGATAGCTGATGTTCTTACCAAATCTCTGTTCGGACTGAGCCATCATAAGTGTATACAAGGAATTATAGTGACGACATTAATATTATAACACGTGTTTGAGAGGGGCTGTTATGTATTGTAAATAAACATCCTCATTGTTTCATTATCAAACATGCGGTCTATTGCTCTGTGTTAGCATAGCAAGATAAAAAAAGTGTTGTTTTAATAAATGAAACCAACAGCATTGTTTAATAAATAAAACCAACAGAAAGAGAAGACCTGAACATATTATTGTCTAAACAGCTACTGAATTGGGTATTTTAGTAATATCATATACATAAGATTTAATATCTTACAGATTGGTTAACTAGTCAAAGAGGTAATTGATGGTAATTTAAAGCCAACGGTTTAACTATATTTATTTATAACGGTTGATTATATACATGCCTACCCTATAAAAACCTATAGAACTTTACAATCATTTTCTCACTCATGTAAAATATCTATGTTTCTCTATAGTGAAAACCTCTTTTTGCTTTATGAGGTAATTGTAATATATTTGGAAGAAGGCAGAGTATTGGTGGGTTGAGCAGGACCAATCGGTTTTCTTCCAACAGGCATCCAGTAACTCTTTGTCCAATTACATCAATTTAAAGTGTAAATTGTGTTCTTCTTTTCTTTGTAAAAGTCATATTGTCTTCGTTCTTTTTATATGTTTATATCCACTTTCTTTCCTGTTTCTTCTTTCAAATATAATACAAATCTCTAAGTTTGCAAGTTTGACAAACAAAAGATACATTTATTTCTCTACATTAACATTAATACTAAACAACATATGAAAAATGTAACAATAGAATTTTTTTTACAGAATAGTGTTTGGATTTTTTGGAATATTGACTATCTTCAGTACAGCTTATGACATTCACATGGGAAAGTCAGGTAAAATTTAATAATTAGCTAAAGAGATTATTTTCACTTAACAAAGTTGGATGTTGCTATGAAAACTGTAATTTTTTTTATGTTAAATTGTTAAATTGATTAACTTTTGTTGATTTTTTTTATGGTGAATAGAGGTAGAAATAAATTACATTTTATTACATATGTTTCTAATCACATTCCATGTAGTATTTGAGAGAATTTTCTATATCTTTTGCAATGATAATATTGGTTTATTTTTAGCTGAGAGTTAATTCCTTATATTATTATTATTATTATTATTATTATTATTATTATTATTATTATTAGCACCGCGTCTTACTACCCGTTGAGGTTATACGCACTTACGCTAATGTGTAATGGTAGGGTGATTGTGAGATGAAATGGAGGACCTACAGTTTAACGTGGAATCTGAACCACGGCGGAGGCCTGGCATTCCACACATTCACAAGTTGTGATTAAAATTCTTTATAGATGCTTGAAAAAGATAAAAAATAACTTTCTTAAATTATTTTGCAAATTAGGATATTTAAAAAAAACCTTTATTAAAAAATATAGGGATTTAACATTTATATTTTAAAATTTTAATGTTAAAAGTTTGGTCTCTAGTTCCTTGAAATGCATTAAAAAAATTAATAAAATATATCAGCTTGAATGTGATATAAAGAAACAGATATATTAAAAAGTTTAAATTATAGGAAATTGTGTCAATAGTTTGGTAACAAAAATATAAAATTTTAATACAAATTAATGATATATATTTCCATCATATACAATCCTTTTACTAATATTCAGGGCTGATAACAAGTCACTGAAGTCACTTTTGGGTACTTTTTGGTCATTAAAAACACTTTTTCCATCTTCAAAATAAATAACAATTTCTTAATTAGGGCTTACCTAGGCCTACATGTCCAGTTGTCATTTTTCAACTGTATTTGATATGTTTACAAAGTTTTGTTTAGTAATTAATGGCAGTTTGTTTTGTATTCCCACTGGGAAGGAAGTAAAGTAGAATTTTTAGGTTAGCAACAAAGTCATAGAAAGGCAGGTGTTAGCACCTTGGGGGTGTTCAGGGAGGGGCAGATGCCCACCTCCCCTAAATCAAGCTAACAAAATAAATAATCAACTAAATGTAGAAATAAAATTTAAGCGGGTAAAGGTAAGTCTAGACATAAATAGTTTTGGAATCCCTTGGTTATAGGCTAAACTACCAATGATGGGAAGATCAAGGTTTGAAACTTGGTCGGGTGTATTGAGGGTGGTTTTTCCGAAATGGTTTTACACTCTCCTTCCATGCAAATATGGGTACACTTCCTTAAATATAACCTTTGTAATCCCAAAAACCATTAGTGTAATTAGTACATAAGCATATAATGTGGTGCTAAAAAAACTACAGCTCTTAAGGGAATATTAATTTATAAGTGTTTTGAATGACATAGCTTTACACAGTTAGAAACATAACTTTTTCGTTCAAACAACTAAATAAAGCTGTAGATTGCTTAAATGTATTTAATATTTGCCCTACCCTGTCCCTTCCTCACAATGCTACTAGGCTGGTATGCCAGAACATATAGTGAATGCTTAGTGGACTAAGAGTGTGGTCCCGAGCACATTATCGTTCCACCTTATAACCTATGATGACACAAGCAAACCCACACTAGTGTCCACAAAGCATCAACTTGGTCATGTTCTTGCATATGGCCTCTAATGTTACAAAAATTATTTTATAATAATAATAATAATTAAGCCTTCAGGAATTAGCCTAATGTTGAATAATATTTGAATATAAAACTAATGTATCATGTATGAGGGTTTGCCAACTATAAAATCTCATTCAGGAGTTTTCTGAATGATTTTTAAAAATGTTTAAATTGTATAACCCAAATGGGTAGCATGACATGGTGCAAAAAAAATGTGTGGGGGGTAAAGTTTGGAATAAATGCTAATTTGTTTAGCTATATTCAATAAAACAGGGTTTTGGAACTGTTGCTATACAATTAAATAATATCTACCATCAGCACCATTTTTGGATGGTTGCATGGTTGCATAGCCAGTATCATATTACTGTTTGTACAAATATAAAGATAAAAATTCTTTGTATGATCACTTAAGTAATATATAGTCTGAGTTCTTAAATAATATACTCACATTTAGTATATTATGGATTACATAAACTAATATACTTATTATCTACTCATATTCATCACTCTAACCCCGACAAAGTGAATTTATAAATGCTTTATTAACTGAAAGGTGATCGTACTCACCTAATATTGGCCTTCTCTCTTCCAATCAACTGGAAACGTCTTACCAAGACTGATAGTTCTCCTGATACTCTAACAATTATCCACGGAATACGTCTCTTCACAATGGGTTGGATTACGATTACGCACCAGTTCTATATCTACACAGAAGTATCTGCAATCAACAAAGATGTGATCATAGCTGGGGTAAGTAAATTATTTGTTTGGTGTTAATACTTGCATCATTGGGTATTCCAACTAAATGTCAAGCTCACCCGACAGGGAGGTCAAGTTTCAAATTTCAGGCAAGAATGTTATTAAAAATTACTTTTTTATTAATAATACTAAACCACATCAGTGAGCATGTGGATTAAATTTAAAGCACGTTTAGTTTGGTTTACAATGATAGGAAGCTTGGGGTTCATATCTTAGCAGGGTGTTTTTTTCAATTAATTTCCCACTCTCCTTCCATTCAAATGTGAGTACATTTTCTCTAAGTTCTACTCTTTATCATCCCTATCCCATTATTGTGACCAAATGCAGATATCTCAAAAACTAGTCTTGCTTTTATTAAAATCCTTACTGAACAATTTCAGTTTAAAAAAAACCTTCTCTGGTTAAGCTACTTTCCAACCCAAATCGATTGTAACCAAAACTTACTTCCAAATAATATAGATTTATTTTACTGGACTTTTAAGCCATTATTTTTAACCATCAAGAATATCATGAAAAATGATTTTATTGAATTTTACATTAGCTTGCATTAGATGTAGGTAGTAGTACTGATGTTGGGGGTGGTTATAATCATGATGGGGGTGGTTGTGGTACAGTTAGTTGTGGTGATAACCATGGTAATAATATTGGTGGCCAGTTAGGGAGCTAGAAGGTGTAGGTAGTAGTGTTTGTGGTATCATTATCATAATTGTCATTATTATGATTATTTTAAAAATTTGAAAATGTTGGGAAGCTTAATATTGCTAAAGATTGCTCTCAACTTAGTTTAAGTATTATATGGCACCTCATCGCACTACCTGTTCAGGTTATAATCATGTATACTAATTATGTTAATGAGTTAATAATGAGAAAGTTTTACTTTAGAGGAAGTGTAGCCACATTTGTGTAGAAAGAGAAGAAACCCCTTTTGGAAAAAAATGCCTCAGTACAGCCGACAGGCATTTGATCCCTGATTTCATTGGCAGTCTGGTCCAACATGAGAGTGAAGCCTTGGACAATGTGGCCACCAGATTAAATATGATAAAGGAGAAGTTGAAGAATTACTCCTAAGCTTGTAATTTGAGTACTAAATGGAACAATGAGCACCAATGTATTACAGAAAGCGTAACTTGATGAGTACACATAAAAAGCCTGCAATCCATTAGCAGTAAACCTGCACATGTTTGTTGCCTCTGCCTCTAATTTTATTATTATTTTATTTTTAATATAATCTTAAATACACTATTAAATTCAAATCATAATACTAGCATTCTTCAAACCATTATTCTCTTGTAGTGTGAGTAGAAAAAATTAGCCAAGTGTTTTAGCGATTTTAAATTTGCATTTGTGTGTGAAATTTTATTTTTGTATTACTTTGCTTGTCTTTCTACAACACAAATCTCATAATAAAACATTACCAGTCAAATTTAAAGCTAAATGTCTTTGTACAGGTAAACATTTGAATTTGACAGCTCTGCCCAGTGGATGGGGCTTACTTTTAATATAAAATGGGATGGGATACTATAGATACAAACATGCTCTTGGATTGTGATTTATACCCTGTCTTAGATGGCTATTCAACGTTAACCTTCTTTATTTCTAGATAAACTCACATCTCTATAATATATATCTCATGAATGGAATGGTTGCTGTTGACAGCTTTCTCTTAATCAGTGGGCTTCTGCTTAGCTATGTATTTCTTAAGACCGTCACCAATAAGAGAACATCATCTTTCAATATACCTCTCTTTTATTTCCATCGCTACATACGGTAAGGAAAACTATTATTTAAAAAAATTCATAGCTGATTTTTTTTATCTCCGCATCTTACTTCCTGTTCAGGTTATACGCATATGATCATTACTCTGATGGTGTATGGATGCAGAAGAAAGCATTTTAGAGGTAATCTACCCGCATTTGCTAGGAAATACCACCCTCATTAGACCTGACCAGAATTTGAACACCAATCCCTCTATCATCAGCAGGCATATTTTATACAAGAGTTATGCCTTAATCCTTTTGGCCACAGAAGCAGGTCGCTGAAATTATTGAATCAGAATTAATTTATAAAATAATATTTCATATTCTTCTTTGAAGTGTAATAATAATTAGTGATTGCGTTTTGAAACAATTAGAGCTCAAAATTAACAAAAGCTTGTATTTACAAGTTATATTATTAGTTAAGTAGTACCAGTTAGGTTGGGATAATATTAAAAATTCCTGATTTGGTCCCAAGTGACTGAGGTTCTAATGCTTGATAGGTACCTTGTGGGTAGCTTTCCTTCCAGTGTGATCTTCCATCCGCTTTCAGGGTGGTGCATTTCTTTAAACTTTGTTTTTCTCTTCTTTCTTAGATTAAATAGTACAAGTCATTAATTATACGCAATATTATAACTAAATAATGATTCTAATAACACTACCAATCCGAGAGAAGAACAATTACCTACTAATAATGATAACTGAAGTATCAGTAAATTAGAAGTCTAATATGAAAAGTGTAAGTTGCAAATCACATTATTTACATGTAAAATATATGAAAATTGTTTCAGTATCATTTTTCCAGGTATTTGTTCCATCTTATTTAAATTGGTCTATATCTTAATCGCACTTGTAAAATATTTGCAATTTCTTTAGTTAATAATCTGTACTAGAAAATATTTGTTAAGTTCATAAAAGAAGAAAAAAAATCAATGCTTCATTTTATTTATATATATATATATATATATATGATTCAAAGAGCACTCACTAAATGAGGCTGCACCCTTGGCTAGTATTTGCAGGTTGCAAATGCCATTTGGGCCTCTCACATGTTAGAATGATGCTAGATCAAAGTAACGCATTTGACTGTCACACACATGTATCTCAAATGCCAGCCACTCTTGTCATGCAGAAATCTCATGCAAACCAAGATCTCAAGTTTTCTGACTTTTTCCAGGTGTGAGACACTCATACACACTACTACACATGCCTCATATGAGAAGGACATGTTCATGACTGGCATATGATAGGTTGAGTGTGTTGTGGCCGCTCTAGCTTGCTAAGTCTCAAAATTGCTATCTGGAAACTGCTAGAAGTGATCATCTCACAAATGCTAGCCAAGTGTGTAGCCCACCTAAGAGTACTTTGAATTTATAAATGGATCTCATGTAGGAAAAACAATTTATTATGACAAAAATTCTACAAATATTTGTTGGATATTAAATAAAATGAATAGCAGTTCAATGTGAATGATTCTAAAAAAAAAGTTGGAGTATGTGTGGGATTATAGATGAACTACTAAAATAAACACATTTTATTAATTAATGGGAAATAGTGACTAAAAATAAATAAACATGGCCTATATATATATATATATACTATTTTCTAGAATATATATATATATATATACTATTTTCTAGAATATATATATATATACTATTTTCTAGAATATATATATATATATATACACTATTTTCTAGAATATATATATATATATATATATATATTATATATACAATATACCTCATTTTTATTTCCATCGCTACATACGGTAAGGAAAACTATTATATATATATTTTCTAGAAAATTCTAAAATTATAAATTTTTTGCTGAGAATATGTCATTATTAAAACCTATTTTAGATAGTAAGATGCACTTGGTTGAATGTAAAATAGTAAACCAAAAATTGACAGATCTAGGTACACATCATGTCAGTCACACATTGAAATAGACTTTATATTGTTGTGTACAGCCAGTTTTGTAGTTTTATAGTGTTATTATAGTAAAAATATTTTTAAAGTTAAAGAAATAGTGTTTTGTTTGGAACTTGGTCTTTGTTCAAACATAAATGTCATAAATAAAATAATGGACCTTGAGTAAAAGAGATGTGTCAAATGTTTCTAATATATTCTAAAGGATTTCTACTGGCAGAACTAACTGTATTTGAATTAATTACAAAATTTGGAAGAAATATTAGTGTGATAAAACTACAAACAGTGCTTTTTCATACATAATTCAAGTGATACAAGTGCTATGTGATACGGACAAGAAACAACATGTGGATTATTGCTGAAACAACTACAGGAAAATATATTTTTGGCAAATTCAAGAATTATAGACTTACCGACGAAATCACACCGTTTCTTTATGGGGTAGGCAAGAAATTGTGTATATGGCTCAAAGTACCAAAATTCTTTGCTTAATACATCCTCACTAACTTTCTTCTGAATTCCCTATCCTTGCACACTCCCTTCACTTCAACAACATCCATACAGAGAATCTTGCATGCATTTTTATTCTTAAAACTATTAGTGTTTTTCTTTTTCACACATTTGTCTACAAAAATTAGCCACATCATAAATGATCTACACCTTCCTTTTGATCCACACTTTTACCTTCATATATTTTCTTCATCACTCGATCCACATTCATCCTCTCAACATGCCCAAATCAACGTAAGATGTTGCCTTCAAATTGACCTACTGGATTCAAAATGTACTCCTTTAGCACCCATTCATTACTAACTGTCCATACAAGTTTTTCCACATACCTTTTTTAGATATCTCATTTCAACCGCATTCACCTTGCTCTTGTGTTTCTACTGACAAACTTATGCTTCACATCCATAAAACAATATTGGTGCTGACACTTTTATATGATGCCATATTTTCCTCTTTCGATACTACTTCATTCTTTGCAATAATCCACATATATCCAACTACTTTCTAAGATGCATTCACCCATCTGTCATTTCACCATTTATTCTTCCATTTTATAAAAAAAATTACCCAAATACACAAAATCATTCACTTGTTCTAACAGTTTTTCATTTACACGAAGCTGACAATCATTTCCTGATTTATCTCTATCAAAAACTATCATCATAGGCTTGTAAACATTTATAAGAAGATCCATTCTGCAAGTCACTTTCATTATCAGCCATCAATATGGCATCACCTTTATTTAGCAGCTTGAGGAAATTTTGAATATTCAAAAAATAACCAGTATAAACATATGTGGTGCTCATGAATTGACAAGCATTCATAAAGGTTTTTTTTATGTCAAACAAATTAAAAGTTTATGTCATTTCTGAAATTCCAGGTACAATTAATCCACGCCCAAGTTATTTGTAGAAAGTTCTTAGTTATGGAGTTTTATGGTGGTTATTTTAAAAAAATTTAAAAGTATCCAATAAATAAAAATTAAGATTGTTCTAAAAGTTTGTGGAAGAACTGGACTGTCAGTCTGGAGAGCGACTTCTTCATATGGATAGTCATTAGCTAAATAAAGGCAAATTTCTTCAGTGATTAAATGAGATTCTTCCTCAAATAAAAGATTTCTTATTAGAAATTGATATTATTTAGGACATTAAACTGGAGGATCCAAGATGTATAATATATTTTGCATTTCTTCTTGATTTCATAGTTGAATGGACTAAGTTTTGAACTCCAAGGTAAAAACAACAAATCAAACATAATTTTTGCTATTTAACCATTTTAGGGAAAATTTACATTTTGGGAAACCAATTTTCATAAAATAAATTTAAACTCTTTCCTCCTTTGAAAAGGGTGGTTGATGATTCTGTATAAAAAAAGTTTGAACTAGAAAAACAAATAAAAATACAACTCAAAATAAGCATGTTAGAGAAAGATTGCCGTGGGTCAAGTGAACCGAAACAAACAAGATAACACAATAAAACAAACGTTAGTCAGCACAATAAAG
>CABFVX010003720.1:47362-58237 GCA_902151425.1 Timema shepardi | reverse complement strand
GGGGGGGGGAGAGAGAACCAGCCAAATAGTGGTATTCCTACAAGGTAACAGGTCAATTCCAAGTTGGCAACCGGCCGGCTACAACGGAAATAAAAGAAAAAAAATGGGAGATTTGGCGGTTCAATTTTAAGGCGGTGATGACGGTTTTACTTTCTTTAGTTCACGACTCCTTTGACATATCTTTTACTTTATTTCTTTATTTTTTAAATAATTTCCTGACTGGTCTCTTTCCCGTGTAAAGGGTGGTAAAAATATGTGTTATTGTATAGCCATTTTATGTTTAGATCTAGAATAATGGATCGTAAATTATATCTTATTATTATTATTATTATTATTATTATTATCATCACCGCGTCTTACTACCCGTCCTATTATACGCACTTACGCTAATGTGTAACGGTAGGGTGATTGTGAGATGAAATGGAGGACCTACAGTTTAACGCGGGATCCGAACCACGGTGGAGGCCTGGCATTCCCCACATTCACGAGATGTCTTGTCAGAGGTGAAGGAAGGGCTTGGTAATCAGATAAATCTGTGTCGGGACCGAGGATTGAACCCCGGACCACCAGTACAGAAGTCAGACATCTTACCCCTAGACCGCCAGGTCACCTTATCTCTTTTATTAACCCGACGGTTGTGTTACATGTTAAGTACTAGGTTATAATGATAAACGTTGAGTTAGTTTGTAAGTCATATACTGATATTGCCTGGGATTTAAAAAAAATATTACTTTAAGTACTTAAAATTATGCTGTCCCGACGTAATTCACATGACTGTGGACAGGCTAGGGTTTGAATCACGGTTAAGTATATTGAGGGTGATTTTAACTCACACCATTAGAGTGAAAATGTGGATAACCCGGAAAAGTAGTGTGACGCGGATAAAACACCATTAAAATTACCATAAATCACCGAGATAATTATTGTTTATTGTTGCAGATATTTTTCAACACACACTGAGAAATATTGACGCGAGTATAGAATGAAAACTTAGGTGGAGTATGAATCATTCGGAGCTCACTATAAATGCTATACTTGACGATGGTAAAACCAAATGATAGTACGCAACTTTTCTCTGAATTATAGCAGGCTTACCTTGACTGATTACACTATGACCCTATCTTATAAGCTATACTATAGAGTATCAAAGCAAGGTAACATTCTTACCTCGATTGATTACACTATGACCCTATCTTATAAGCTATACTATAGAGTATCAAAGCAAGGTAACAGTCTTACCTCGACTGATTATACCATGGCTATATTATCTTATAAGCTATACCATAGCTTAAATAAGCAAGGTAAGGCCATTTGCTACCTTTCAGGCTAAACAAGTGGATCCCATTTGAGAATATCCAGGTGTACAAGTTACTCTTAACAGAGCGTACAGCTCCATTCTATTCTACCCTATCCCCCCCCCCCTCTTCTTTAAAAACAATAAAGTTGCTCTTTGTGTCGTATTCGAGCTATAGACAATACCATTTGAAACATTTCCGCACAACCAATTTACCTAACTTTGTTATGTACGACAGTAAAAAATACTTTTTTTTAGAATAAAATAAAAAATGATATGGTTGAACAATAACGACTCCTTAAATTTACGTGCATGGGGTGGTTTTTATAGGGGATGGAGGGGTTGGAGGGCTCACGAAACCTTCCCCGTGTTACAAGGAAAGGATATTGGGGGGAAGAGTTTGGGGGGGGGGTGAGGGGAATAGTAAGGTTTGTTAACAGTCAGCGTTTCTAGATTTCCACCCCCTCCAACCCCTCCCAATTCTTCCTTGGCAAGCAGTCATAAAACTTTGATAGCTTCTTTGGATCAGCAATGTGGAGGAGACACGAACACCAGAAGGAGGAAAGAGAAGTGGAGGATGGAGGTAACTCTGCCAATGGGGGGTTTGGAGGGGAGGGGGGAAGTCTTGTTTGTAAAAGCTATCGTGGACGTGAGAGGTATATAATTGGTTTTCAGAGGAGGATCTACATTTGGTTGAACTCTTTACACAAACTTGATTCAGGTAAACTCTTGGTCGTGTTTGATCAGGATTTGGTTGTATTGGTCTATTTGACTAATATTTGGTTGTATTGGTCGTATTTGATTGCATTGGTCATCTTTGACCAATATTTGGTTGCATTGGTCGTCTTTGACCAATATATGGTTGCATTGGTCATCTTTGACGAGGATTTAGTTGTATTGGTCGTTTTGGACTAGAATTTAGTTGTATAAGAACACAAGATATCAACTACGTCTATGTTTGGCTTGCCGTATTGGTGTTTCAGGTTCGAAGCCCGAAAAACGATGTGATACAGTTTACAAGTTTTATCCTGCCATTGTCCAGGTCCATGCCAATGGTCTAACTTCGATGGTTGATCGTAAGATAGTCAATTATTGCACGCTTGCACAGCCATTATATAGGGATTTCGTTGTTATGAAGTGGAGGTGGGAATACATAAACACACGCAAGGTGACGTCACGATGCCTGCAAATAGTCACGTAGATCTTTGTTGATAGTCGTTGCTCCATCGGAAACTCAACAACATTTCCAATCACCCGATGTTTTGAAGGAGGTTCTTATTCCATCCGTCAGAGGTCAGCTACGTAAGTATCCTCTAGCAGGCGTTGGTAGTTCATGTCCCACTACTTGCTAGTCCATTTTGAGTGTCGGGACGAGTTGTTGATACACTGGACCTCTCTTGCCCCAGTCGCCGATCTTGGATTCCCGTGTGTAGTTCAGCCTAGCCGGATTCTATTGAAAGCAGATTCATATTGTAACTACTTGAACAGATTATTACATTGATTTGGGTTGAGTCGTGAAACATATTGTCCAGCATTGTTATATTATGTCTTCTTAGCCTACAAGAACTACAACAGCGAAAAATACTATTGTACGGATCCTAAATGTAATTGAATTTATTGGAGCGGATAGTATGATTTGATGCGATACATCCATTTACGTCAGTATGGGGCGTGGTCCAATTGTAACATTCATTATAAGACGTAGTGTTACAGTTTGTATTAAAGATTGATTTTTACTTCATACTATTGGAAAATTTGTGAAAGTTTGTGTATCTCACTAGATAAAAATTTTCACAGATTTTCTAATAGTATGGAGTGAAATCAATCATCTTTAATACAAACATGACTTGAAAATGGTGAAAAATCACTTAAACATATCGTCATCGTAGAAGAAAAGTATTATATAAAAAAAAGTAGAAGGGAATAAATAAATAAAATACAACCTTACTATCAATTAAAATACCAACGTTTAATTACAGCTGGCTACATTCATGAGGCCCTTACTCCAAAGAGAATATCCAAAACCGTCCGATAAAGCCGTACAACTGAATACAAATTAAATTCAATAACTATGTAAAACTGTCTTATCTCCCTCGGTATTGCGAAATAGCTTTTAGCACAAGATGGGAAGTAGGAAAACAAGGGGCGGGGGGGGGGGATGAACTGGTGGACAACCCCTCTTTTATATTCACAGGGGTAAATTATTCGTAGCGTTTACGTTAGGCAACTGACGTCATCATCACGGTCCTAGAGGGGAGGGGTGTTACTTGCGTTCTTGCGCGATGTGCTGTGAAGTGCATCGTTTGCCTATCCTCCAGGGACCGCAAATTGCGTCCCGTACCAAGCACGCGCTTGTTTTATTAGTGGTCGAGGTGGCCGTATTTAGATTACTTTCGCCAGGGGTGCGTAAAACGATGGATAACATAGTCTTCTCTCGAGTTTTGGAGTCATTTCACTGGTAAACACACAACTTACAATGAATCAAATAGCCAAAGCTATTTTTTATGCTCTTAGTAAGGATTACTCCATCTAGATAACATATTCTGAAAATTGAAAAATGAAAAATGACACCTGGACACGGGAATCGAACCCGGGTTCTTTGTCTTAGTACGCCACTGCTCTAACCACTGAGCTATCCAGGAATCGTCCAGGGTCATTCTTCTCTCATTTTTTAAGGCAGTCTATGATGGACGTGCGGAAATCGTCGGTTACAAATGTGTGGTCTTATTAAGATCCCGAGCTATCAGATAACGCAGCCATATTCTACTCGGAGTTGGCTTATAGCATTGGCTATTTGATTCTTAAATGTGCAATCCCAAACATTTATAATAATAATTGTACAAATGGCTGCAATAAGCCAACTACCGAGTCGAAGATGGATGCGTTATCTGATAGCTCGGGATCTTAATAAAACCACACATTTGTAACCGACGATTTCCGCACGTCCATCATAGACTCTGCCTTAAAATATGAGAGAAGAATGACCCTGGACGATTCCTGGATAGCTCATTGGTTAGAGCATTGGCATACTAAGCCAAATGTCCCGGGTTAGATTCCCGTGTCCAGGTGTCCTTTTACAATTTTCAGAATGATACAATACTTACAAGTTAACTTAATGGAATGGATGTTAGTTGGAGGACAAGGGGAAATTCCAACCACCAAATTTCACAATATTTTAAGAATCATTTGAGCGCTATCAGGTTCACCTTTACATTAAATTAAATTCTTCGAAAATTCTGGGCCTATCGCACAAGTTTATAACCCAAATCTAAGTTGGTTTACCTTCATGTTTAATATAATTGCCTTGTACATTTTTTTAACGAGTACATAGTTCAAATTTTAGTTGGTTTATCACCTCTACAAAGATAATGTTTCGTTAAGTGGTTACACCCAGGAATTTTAGGATAGATTTTTTTGTGGGTTCTCATAAAGAGTTTCCCACCCTACCTCTAACAAAATGCGGGGTACATTCGCTCTAAATTATACCTTCATCATATCTACACCATGAGTTTAGCTAAGTGTGGAAAGCCCGGGTGGGTAGTAAGATGTGGAGCAAATAAAAAAGTGCTTTACCAAGATTCAGACTAACCGACAAAGCTTGGAACCATTCAATGAAATGTAAACACACCTGAAATTCCTTGGAGGAAGCTGGAGGAACATCAATTATAATAGCTGGAGGGGGTAGGATAGTGGAGGACCTACAAACATTCAGATAGACAGACAAACTTTTAAGACCAACCTTTTGAGTTGGAGGCATATAATATGTCTACTATTCATAATATCGAGGTAAAAAAAAATCACATTTACAAAAATTTATTTTTATGTTAAGCTAAATATTTTAAAAATATATAAAAATGTGTAAATTAGTGTGAACCTTGTATTATTATTATTATTATTATTATTATTATTATTATTATTAGCAGCACTACGTCTTACTACCCGTTCGGGCTATACGCACTTACGCTAATGTGTAATGGTAGGGTGATTGTGAGATGAAATGGAGGACCTACAGTTTAACGTGGAATCCGAACCATGGTGGAGACCTGGTATTCCTCACATTCACAAGATGTCTTGTCAGAGGTGAAGGAAGGGTGTGGTAATCAGATAAATCTTTGCCGGGACCGAGGATTGAACCCCGGCCGCCAGCATAGAAGTCTGACACCTTACCCCTAGACCACCAGGTCACCCCCATTATTGCTTTTAAATATGGATATTACAATCGTGAACGTTTGTAAGTATTTGAGCTTACAGGAATTTGTTCAAACCTTGTATTTATATGGAGAATAGAGTATACGTTTTAATTCTTAACATAAGCCTAAACCTAATTGTAAATATGACTCAAAACGAGTGATTTGAGACATTTTTTTAAAAGGTAAAATAATAATGTAGTAAGAAGTTGTGTAAATAAATATACACATGGCTCATGTAAGGTCTTTTGGATCCAAACTAAACTACTAGGCCCCCCCAACCCCTTTTGGAAGTTATCAAGGGTACACCACTGGTGCTTTCCATCTGGCACTCACAACACTCGCCTTGTGGTATTACTGCCCAGACAATGTTAGTACATGAGCCCCAGCTTGATTTGATTTCATTCATTCTACAGACATTCCGTGAACATTCTCACTCAAAAATATACTCCATTCACGGTAGGAATTACTCTCTGTAAGGTCTTTTTTCCTACCAATATCCTACTATATAATAGATTTCTGGTAGGTAAAAGGACCTTTCAGAAGAAAATTCCTACGATGAACGGATATTTAGACTCGTCATATTAACTGTGGACTATACTGTGTATCCGACTGACAGCTCCGAGGTTCGTAGCCAGCCGTGGACATTACTTCACGTAGCTGCAGGGCCGGGAGTGTGATTTATTACAAGGTCCACTGGGAAATGCCAGGCCTCCACCGTGGTTCGGATCCCTACGTTAAACTGTAGGTCCTTCATTTCATCTCACAATCACCCTACCATTACACATTAGCGTAGGTGCGTATAACCCGAATGGGTAGTTAGACACGGTGCTAATAATAATAATAATAATAATAATTACTAAATTGACCTAGCCACAGGCTGGAAACTGGTGATGACTTACTATAACTATACACTTTTTTTAAACTGTGCAGTAAAGTTTGTTCTCTCGAATGACCTTAGAGGAGTAAATTAAGCAGTAAAATATCACCAGGGTAAGTAAAATGGACCATCACCGCAATTATATTGAAAGATAATTGCTAAACAGCGTCTGTAAAAGTTGACCTGTGGTAATATAAACCTTAGTGAATATAAGCCGAAAACCCAGGTCTAATTTAGGCACTATAAAAGACACCTCTAACTAAACTCGCCTTTTGTGTAAGCATAAAGATAGCTCGCCCTGTACGCAAGACTTGCCATCGTGAAATAATATTGAAGCACAGCACCTAGCACTAAAGTCAAGTAATTTACGATGTGGATAGCGAGTATAAACCACCCATTCGGTCCTAAACACAGCTGGCTTGTTTGTGCATTTAATGAGAACATAAAACCTGTCTCATCTCAGAATAAGACTTACTGACTAAACACAGCACGGCAACACTTAGCTATAACACCCAAACCTTGCTATATAACATAGTACAGTACACGTTCCATAAGATCGACCTTTTGAAAATAACAACTGTTTAGTTTGAGGTTGGTGACCTGGCGGTCTAGGGGGTAAGGTGTCGGACTTCTGTGCTGAGGGTCCGGAGTTCAATCCTCGGTCCCGGCAAAGATTTATCTGATTACCAAACCCTTCCTTCACCTCTGAAAAGACATCTTGTGAATGTGGGGAATGTCAGGCCTCCACCGTTGTTCGGATTCCACGTTAAACTGCAGGTCCTTCATTTCATCTCACAATCACCCTACCATTACACATTAGCGTAAGTGCGTATAACCCGAACGGGTAGTAAGACGCGGTGCTAATAATAATAATAATATAGCTTCCCCTTAAATGCGACTATCTCGTGACCCTGGGTATGAACGCCACCAGAGCAGTTGCTAGCGGCACCCTCCCCCCTTCTCCTCCCCTATGTTCTACAACATCGTCGCACCCAAGTAGTCCTTTGTTTCCTGTCAGAGGTATTGTTCAGNGCCCCCCACAAACCACATTTACGTCACCCACTTAACTCTTTGTTTGCTTTGAGGATTGTTTTTCACAGTCGGTCCACGGAGGATTGTATCGTGTTCGCTGGTGTGCAGACCGCCATTGTTCAATTGATTGTTTCAATTCGATGTTTATTTTTATGAGCCGGTGTTTTAGCTCGAGTTAATGTGTTAGTTAATACCGTCGATAATAGGCTTGGGGTAGCTAACGATACACTTTGTACAGTATAGTAGGGACCTACATATGTGATTGATAGGTTTAAGGTGTCACTCTTACTATAGACTAGACTGCATATTAGGAACAGAACAAGGTTCGAATCCCAGCAAGAAAGTATATATTATATAATTGTTTAGTAACTCTTAAAATGAGGATCAACGCTCACTCTACTATGAGAGTGAGAGTGCCTCAACATAGTGGCAGTCAAACATAGGCAAACTAGTAATATATGGATAAGCCACAAAACAAGAAGATAGTCCAGCTTAGCTAATACCAGACTAAGACCATATAGGTCTATTTATGAATAGTAGTGAAATTATAGGGAATGGAAAACAAGGAGTGTTTAATTATAATTGTATAGAGTTACTATAAAGATGGATATACAAATATGCTAGCTACGAGCTCCTTAGAGAGTTCAGAGAACCTAAGTTTATCTTCCTTGAAGAGGAACCAGCACTTTACAAATAGAAAAGGGTTAGCAATCGGGCATCAACACGGTTAATATACTATGACCGGTCACTTCCTAATAAGTTCTGCCTGAACTTTCATTAGTATAATTATACTTCCACGCATTACTAGGGCACAAAATAATCAGTACAATCAATATTAAGTATAACTTGATTCAAAAACTACCCTTACAGGGATTGGAACCGAAACACTATTCCCGCGGGCCACTACTACCAACTAGTAGCGTTCCCACAGGTTGCGCACCCTAAATAGTTAAACGTCAAAGAGACAATAGTGACGGAAATCCATCAATTACCTAACTAGCTAATTAAAGAAAACGTTAGATGACCAGATTTCCGCCATAAAGAGATCCTAATAATGGACACATAGTTTAGGGAGTAATTATGTGATCCTAATAATGGACACATAGTTTAGGGAGCAATTATTATTCCCTTCATTCCAAACTACGCCATTTGGGCGAAGGAAAACATGTAATAATTTTGACGAACAACTTTATGCCATATGGATACAGAAAGAGAGCGTTAAGACTAACATTCAAAACTATGCATCAAGGACATAGACAATAAAGTCAGACATTCTGACGCATAAAACTATGTCTTATGGACATAAAAAAAGAGGAGTTTAAAATCTGACTTAGCTTAAAATTGTATTATTATTATTATTATTATTATTATTATTATTATTAGCACCGCGTCTTACTACCCGTTTGGGTTATACGCACTTACGCTAATGTGTAATGGTAGGGTGATTGTGAGATGAAATAGAGGACTTACAGTTTAACGTGGAATCCGAACCACGGGGGAGGCCTGGCATTCCCCACATTCACCAGATGTCTTGTCAGAGGTGAAGGAAGGGTTTGGTAATCAGATAAATCTGTGCCGGGACCAAGGATTGAACCCCGACCGCCAGCATAGAAGTCTGACACCTTACCCCTAGACCACCATTTCACCTCTAAATTGCAGATACTTAAAGTTTCAGAAGAGGCTTTTCTGGTGACGGGGTGGTGAGACTGACGCCTGACACATCGTAGTCCCTCTTAGAGTCTTTGGCGATTTAGGTTTACGTCCAAAGTTCTTCCTCCGTCGAATTGATACAATGAAATATATTATGTGATCATCACATCGCATCACATCACATCACATCGCATCACATAATCATGCTTATTCTCCCTGAAGGGGAGCACGAGAGAAAATTCCAACACGTACCGACCAATTGGTCACATCGTGTGCTGTCGAACTCTTAACAGACGGGTTGTCGCGTTTAGTGAAGTTTCTGAAACAAAGAAAAACACATTATTAATATTGGTGGGAGAATGTTATGTGAAGTAGAGGGAGGATGCATATATAGTTACGGAACTGACGAACTCGAGGACAGGTTATCATCTGGACATATATAGTTACGGAACTGACGAACTCGAGGACAGGTTATCATCTGGACATATATAGTTACGGAACTGACGAACTCTAGGACAGGTTATCATCTGGACATATATAGTTACGGAACTGACGAACTCGAGGACAGGTTATCATCTGGACATATATGGGAGGAAGGGGGGCTCAGTTGCAAAATTTCGCTAAATGACCACAAGCGCTCTTTGCTGGTGGGGTGCCCAAAGAAAATTATCTGCCTTTTCTTGGAAGCGTGGCTTGAGAGTTGCTGGTCGAGCTACTGGTGGTGCCAGCATAGTCAACTGGGGCAGCTTTACTTGGAGAGTTGGCATTTCCCGGTAACCTATATCCACAGTGAGTTAACATCTGCCACACATTATTTTAATATATTAGCACCTCTAAACACAGTGTTAGACACATTATTATGGTATTTTATGTTAACATGTAAAACCGAAGCTTTTACATGCTACAATAGCTTTGATTTTTTTATGTCTACCTCTGGTCTGGAGGATATGCATTTAATTAGCGTAAGTGTGTATAACCCGAACGGGTAGTAAGACGTGGTGCTAATAATAATAATAATAATAATAATAATATAACAAATATATCCACGTTGGCGTGGAGTGATAATTAGAAACAATAATTTATAAAAATACCATTGTAGGTACATCAAACCAGGATTCGAAACCCAGCCTACCAGTCACTGGAAAATAAGACTAGAAGAGATTGAGAGGGGAGAGACGTAATCACACCTGTATGTGTGTGTGCACGTGTGCGCGCGAGCGTGGTATGTAATCCTTGTGTATTTTAGCTCTGGTTTTTTTAAAATACTTTTTGTGTGTTTTTTTATATATATTATTTTTTAAACTTCAGTTAAATTGTATTTGTTAAGTGTAAGACAAGGCAGTAGTAGCCTTAACTTCGCCATTAAAGTCGATTATTATTATTATTAATTCAGCTCCATGTGCTGGTAAATTTGTTTTAAGAAAGTCCTCGTCAGAATCTCAACTCTATCTTACTTTCTCTTGACACCTCGGAGGAAAAGTTAAGTTACTGTGATCACAAAAAAAAAATCAAACTCGAGATTTTGATAAACATCAACATTTCATCACCCACTGGAACAAAAAAAAATGGCGCTATCACAAAGCCGTCTGTGTGTCTGTATCTCGGGCTAGAGACGAAACTACTTTACAGGTTAGGCTTAAACTTGGTATCTGGGATTTTCATAAAAGTCCTCCAAAAGGGATTTTGGAATTCTTATCTTACCTTAAAGTTAAGAGTAGTTTACTGAGGGGAAAAAGACAACAAAACAATTTTCTAGAAGTTCATGCTGGTTTGCTTAAATGTTGTGAATATATATATATATATATATATATATATATATATATATATATACT